>CBVK0101675163.1:0-12021 GCA_900067695.1 Picea abies | reverse complement strand
TCTAATGAATTTTGATACAATGATATTTTTACAAAAGAGGGGCTCCTCGAACCTATTCTCCACCCACCTACTCACATTGACTTGCATTGAATTACATTCAATGGGCATCTATTCCAAATAATATCTAGATCCCTCCTACTATCATCCATTAAAGACAACCCTATCTATTACAATAACTTGACCTATTCAAAGACATGGCTCAAATTTCCCTGAGCCCTCAAGAATTTCATTACATTTAAAATTTTAAATTTAGGTTGATTTTTGAAAGGACTAGCACTCCCTTCTTTAGAATCCTCTCCCTCCTAGTGTGCCAATGTGATGGCTTTCTGGCACTTACATACATGGAGTGATGCACCTGCATCATACTCCCATGCTAAAAAAATCATGAGATCCTACTCATGGCTCCCCTTTTGCTGAGTTTTTGATCCTCCATGATCCCAAATCCATATTTGGAGTTGTCCATATGCTCCTCTCCCATGTTGTTGTTGTTGTTGCTACTGCCCTGCTATTGTAGGCTCTCCCCTGTTCAACTTCCTCTTGTTTCTAGCTGTCTCCTCTACTAATTCCAACATCATCCTCCTTATCTCCTCTATTACTCTGTCCAGCAGGTCCACTGGCTGGCTCCTCCTTTGCAGTCTTCTTTACTGCATCTCTTCTTCATCATCCAATTCCAACTTAACTTGTTGGATGCACTATCTCTATGTTATTACCCTTTCCTCTAAGGCTTCCAATTCTTCACATAGATCAATGGGAAAATCATCTTGATCTCCCATGTTTACTTCATATCCTGTGGAATTAGCTTGCCACTCCACTATCTCCTCTGACAATTTTCTTTCTTTCAGGGACTCCAAATCCTCATACAGATCAACAAATTCCATGCTATCAGCTACTCTCTCCTCCGTTGTGGGCTCAATTTCTACATTAGTCTCCTCTTCATTTCCCTGGCTAAAATTTTTGAGCAATTCTATTGAATGCTCCTCTTCTTATTCCATCTCCTGGGTAGATGTCAATGTATTCTCCTTCTCCTATATGACAATCTTGGATGGCTGTCTTTCCTCTATTGTGCCTTCAACATGTGCACTGGCCTCTATTGGGTTGTTTTCAAGGAATATACCGATTCCTCCAATGATCAGAATGTGCCTATGATCCTCCTCCTTTGTCATCACTACTTGCTGATATGAACTCTCCTCTGAGTTCATGCGACTCTCAGAGAGTCTCATCTCATTCTCCTTTCCCACTTGGAAATTGGAGTTTTTTGACCTACCCTCTTAGAATTCTATGAGATATTTCATTGATCCCATCTCATTTCCCTCCTCGCAATCTGAAAGTCCACTTCTTCCCTCCTTGCAATCTGAAAGTTCACTTCTGCCCTCCTGGAAGTATATGAGATATCTGTTTGATCTCTCTCCATTTCCCTCCTAGAAATATGAACCTTCATCTCTTCCCTCCTGACAGTCTATGAAATCTTCAACTAATCTCACATCATTTCCCTCTTGGAAATATGCATTATCACCTCTGCCCACCTGGCAGTTTATCAGATCTTTAGCTGATCTCTCCTCCTCATCATTGAGGTTCCTTCCAACCTCTAGTTCACAAATGTAAACCATCTCCTTCTCTGTGGTATTGAGGTTTTCAACATGCCTCAACCACCTCCTCAAATTATTCTTTTTCCTTCTTGCAATCAGCTGCTGGACATGCCACTTCACTTTTCTCTTTAAGGGCCATTCATACTTCCATCTTCCTTATGCTTCCTGTTGCATCTTCAAGATTAGCCTATTGAGATTTTCTCTCATCTCCTTGAGATCTTTGTCCTTATTCTCTTTTCTCACCTCTAGGAAACCTCCTTGAGCTTTCATTATATGTCCTTCATTAACCATCTTTCATCTCTGATTTCAAGAACGCAATTGGTTCTTTTGGCTCAACCCACCTGGCTATCTACTTTTCCTTCTTTACAAATAAGAGCATCACTGGCTTCCTCCTTTAACCCTCTTGGATGCCTTTTGTCTATTGCACACCTTGCAACAATTTTCATAGAGCATCAATACTCTATCTTCTCCTCTCCTTTTACTACTGTCTATAGACAAAAATCCACTCTGATACCACTTGATGGTATCAGAAAAAAAATTCCTTGCTCGCCTGCTATCTATAGATAAGATCAAGCTCTAATAAAACCTAATGCATACCCCCTCCCTCACCTGGGGTTGATTGAACTTCCGGTCATGGATCGTTCTAATCGAGAGCTGAATTAGCTCTTTGAGCTCTGCTGAACCCCCTATTAATGTTCAAAGGTCCTCAAACCTATGCAGGTCCAAACATTGAGCCCATGGACTCTTACTAAGACCCCTTCTTATTTGAAATAGTTTCGGGTCCCTATCCCTCTTCCTCAGGCCAACTCCTCACATGACCAAAGGTTGTGACTAGGCGTTATTCAATAGCATGCTATTCTGGTGCCTCGATGATTTCTCCAAGACGCTTTTCTTTTAAAAATTTGAAACCAACCTTAGCTCATTTTCCTCTGACAGAAGTAGCACGCGACCAAGGGATGTGACCGAGTGCTAAGAAAAAAGGTGCTAATTCGACGCTCCTGCCTTCAACGATTTCATACCACGTCCAAACACACACAACATTCGCAAAGTGTCGATCATCGAAAAGGCATATCGGAGGACTCTCCTCTCTCCATGGATCAACGACTTAGATTATGTTTCCAGGCTTCGACGATTTCTTCATAACACCCTTTCCACAAATCTCCCAGATTTCTGAAACAATAATTACATTGAGTCTCAGATCGACGACCCACAATGTTTTGACCAATGGACGGTCTAGATAAATCTCCTTCGGACTTCAATGCTTTCCTTTGGCTACACCAACACACGCAAAATGTTTACAAGGTGCTGGGAGTAGAAAAAGAGTAGATATGATGACCCCTTTTCTCCCACATATCCCCTTCTAGATCAACGACCAGAATTCCTTCCGGGACTTCAGATATTTTTCCCTGTCTACACAATGATGTGGAATCACTGAAGTGCAAAGTGCTTGAACTCTAGATATTTCTCCACGCGTCCTCTCCAACGGATGGTTAGGATTGAATTTGAACTTCAGGCCTTCGGGAGTCCAAACTACACTATACTCTATGTTTTCCCTGGAGTGGAGGACCTCTGGATATATAGCCACATGTCCTTCCCTTGATTTACATCCCAAAATTCTTCAAGCCTCTGCCTTCGGTGAATTTTTGTTACACCACACCCAAATTCTCCCGAAGTGTCAGATCTTCTAACACATGTCCTTAGAAATGAACGACTGCGATATCCTCTAGGACTCTGACACTTCAAGATTCCAGCCACTTCACATATACTTTCCCCAATTCCTCCGGAGTGACCCTTCTCCGGATTATGAGATCTCCCACCAAGTGTCCCTCGCAATGAATGACTGATATCTTCTCCATTTTTTATATCTTCGGCGATCCTTCCTACTCCAACACTATAGGCTCCTAGAGTGCTTACCTTCCATAATTTCAGATCTGCTGCCATGTGGCTCTCTCGATCAACGATCGATATTTACTCTGGCTCCCATCTCTTCGAGAGTTCTCGACTCAACTCCACATAATTCTTCTAGAGTGTTATACCTCCATATTTTTGGAACTACTGCCACGTGTCTTCAAAGATCAATGACCGGGATTCACTCTAGCCTTCGAAACTTTTAGGGGGGTCTTGAATTCTCTACGCACCAAATCCTCTGAATACACAAAGTCTGAAGGATTTCTCCGATTAAACCTCGTGCAACTCCTACATATCTACGAGGAAAAATATCCTGGATCCTCCCAAATAGATCTAAACTGATCTCCTATTTAAACAAGAAAATCCTCTGAACTTGTAAATTTCAAAAGGGTATAGGGGGTTAAACCTCGAGAAAGTTACCTTATTCAGATGGTTTCTATCACCTGGGCTCAGATTCGATGACTAGGATTTTTTCCCCTCCATGTGCGCTCCTCCTTCTGGATGGAATCTGATCTAACAGTCCAAACTTATTTCGAAAAATGATCCAACAAGACCTCTGTATCCTCCTCTATTGACTGCACTTTCCTTTCAATAAAACAATTTTAAATAAACTTCAAAGGCTTGGTCTTTTCTCGTTCTATACCTCCTGAGCTTGAAATTCTCTAAAACTTCAAAGAGGCTCAACTCTTTGAAAATTTCCCTGTTGTAGGGCTGTTAACTTGGCCTCTTCTCGCGTTCCTCTAAAACACTACTCATCTTGATATTTTTCACTTCAAGTGACTTTATCCCTGGCACACACTTGTGCTTCTTCCACAAATTTGAACCTGAAAAGGTTCTCTCCTTCTGCTCTCCTTGTAGAGTCCTCATGCATAATGGCACTATCCCTCCCTAATTTTGTCTTTCTCGAATATCTAATGGTCTTGGCCCTTTGTTCCTTCAAGGAATTCTTGTACCCTCCTGACACTCTTCCCTCATCCTCCTAAGCTTTTCCAACACTTTAGAAATCTGTTGGATTTTTACACTCCTTGAACTTACCTCCTAAAACCTGAACTCTATAAGTTCACTTGCACAATCCTTATGCTCTCTATGCAGACTTGCACTGATCCTCTTGATCTTTACCTTCTGGTCTTCCCTCCTAGAAACTTTCTCCTAGAACTCGAAATAGATTTCTCATGCATTCCTTGCGCCTGCTCAATTCAGTCCTTGTAGAGCCCTCAAAGTATTCAATAACTCTGATAAATATTCCTCAGGGTGTTCATCAACCCTCATGTGCACTCCTTGCATTATTCCTTCTGAGCTTTAGAATGATTATGGCGTTCCCACCTGGAACTCTCTCTCTCTAAACTCACAACAGATTTCAAGTGCACTCATGGCACTGGCTTCACAGAGTTTCAATACTCTAGTGTGCACTCCTTGCACTAGCCTAAGAGCCCAGAACTACTAAGAAATTCACAATGATAGAGAAGTTTATCTAAAACTATAAATGTAACCTAATTTCATACATCTACAAAATACATAAATAAATACAGAGAAAATTCAGAAAATAACCATTCATCACACATAAGAACATAGATACCTCACATGCAAGAAAAATGACTTTTGTATTATATTTGAATGCTTCTGCACAAAGATGTTTTTACAAAGATGGATTGCAACAAAGTCTCAACTCTTCTCCTTTCCTCTATTGAGCTCTACACTCACTCATCCTCTCATCATCTAATGAATTTTGATACAATGATATTTTTACAAAAGATGGGCTCCTTGAGTTTTCCCTCCATCCACATACTCGCATTGACTTACATTGAATTACATTCAATGAGCATATACTCTGAATATGATCTAGATCCCTCCTACTGTTAGCCATTAACAACGATCCTATCTATTACAATAACTCGGTCCATTCGAAGACATGGCTTGGATTTCCTTGAGCCCTCAAGCATTTAATTACATTTTAAATTTTAAATTTAGGATTATTTTCGAAAGGACTGACACGTCCTTCTTTGGGATTCGCTCCCTCCTAGTGCGTTGATGCACTATATTTTTGGAACTTGAAGAGGTGGAGATATGCTTCTGCATCAATTCACCTCATGTACCCTTTATTTATTTTTTCCAAGGTCTTTGACACATGTTTGAGCCTCCTTCTCTTTGACCACTTGTCAATTTTCAATCCCACACTTGTCTTTTCTGATTTCCTAGAAATATGGGATTTGTCTCTGTGTTGGTCGTTGACCAAGTTTTGGAGATCCTTATTCAGGTTTGAACTATTTTTGGAATCTAATAGGCTGTCGAAGGTGAAGCACAAGTTGAAGAAGAGATCGCAAAATCTTGGGTCCTTTTTAGGGATTTTTGGGTTTTGGGCTTATGTATCGGGTATGGGGATGTAGGCCCATGGGTTTACCCATGTTTAGGCCCATTTTGTATTGTATAAATAGATTTCTAAGATATGTAATAGGAGACAATATAGGCATTTGTGTGATGATGTGCTAAGTGAAAGTGATAGTTGTACATGCTTTGTGCATACTGTGTGAAACTTGCAAGGCTATGTGCAAGTGACTGTAAGAGATGGTGTAAAGGCTTTGTGTTGTAACCTAGCTCAGGGAAGGAGGATCTGGAGAGGTGTGCACAAATATCCTGTCCTATGTGGAGTAGGACCTTATGGCTCTATGCATGTAGATGATTGACAAAAGATAATAAAGAAGATGAGGAGTTGGTGGATGTAGCCCCAAGCTAGAGGTGAACCACGTATATCCTGTGTTATGGCTGCTTTGTGCATCTTGATTATTGCTTTGTGCCTTTGATGTGATTTATGCTTAGTGTTGTTATCGGTGAGACTTCATCTGCTTCGCAGGTGTTGCTGAAAGGGTCGATAATTAGGGTTTTGTTGGTGCGTTGTTGAAGCGTTGAACCCTGGGTCTGCCCCTATGCCAACAAATGGTTTCATTGCCGGGACTTGAAATTGTGATTGTTGGAAACTGAGAAAATAAAGAAAGATCTGTGCTTAGATCTGTTTCTTTAGTGTGTAGTATTCTACTTGACTATGAAGCTCTATGCTAAGAAAGGAGGCAAATCTAAAGAAAATAGGTAAGATCAGTGAATTTTTTTGATTAAAGAGGTAAGATCTGAAATCTTTGTGCTTTGATAAAGGTAAGATAAGTGGAAATTTTTGTTTCGACGGTATGGATATAGGTATGTTTGATAAATTTTGTCCTAGTTTGAAAACTAGGGAACAGTTAGAAGAAATAAGATTTGATATGAGTAGGTCTGATAGAAATAATGAAAGATATGTTATTCCTATGCATAGAAATAATGTTTGGACTAACAAATGGATGCAGGATCCTCGAATGAATTTTCTGCAGGTTAGTTACGATGATCCTAGTGCACAGTACAAGAAATGTTGGGGATAATTTAAGATAAAGAGAGGATTAACCCTTTGTTACAGTTGTAGAAGACCATGCCATCTTGCTAAGGATTTCCATGATAGACGACCTAGTTGTCTTTGCTGTAAAGCTATGGAACATGATGTTCTGGATTTCCCTAGAATGACTACTAAGGTTGAAAGAATGAATATGAGACAAGAAAACCTTGAGAAAGGCCAAGAAATTGAGACCATGGCAGAACCCCAAAAAGAATCAGAGACTGTATTACTACAAATGAAAGAAACCCTGAATGACCACATAGACATCAACTTATCAAAGATCTTCAAAGAGAAAGAGTGCATCGAAACAAGAATAAGAGACTTCGACATAGACTATTTTTTGGATGAGGAAACATAGGTGAATATTATGACAGAAAGAACTTGGGAAGAAACACAGGTGAATATTATGACAGAAAGAACTTGAGAAATTTTAGGAAAGCCTGCTATGATTCCTTCATTGGGAGGAATAAAATTATTTAGAGGAAAGTTGGTAACCCTATGTGGAAGACTTACCCAGACATCTATGAGTTCTCATGGCACTTCGACAGAAGAAGAATTTGAGGTTGTTAAATTTATTGAGAACATCGCTCCATTTGCTATGTTACTAGGAAAACCTTGGATTGAGAAAAATCAGATCCAAAGAAAATAAGAAGATGAATCTCTAGAACAGAAAAGAAAAGAACCAAGAGACTTCATGGCTAAGAGAATATCACACTTAGTGGAAGAACAATAAAACCAGTCGAAGATATTGAGGACCATAAATCTGGCTTTCGAAGTTGAAAGAACACAAGAAGACCTGAAACACCTATCTGTACAAGATAGTAGAGCGCCTACCCCAGACAGAGAAGAAGTATTGGCCTTGGACCTTACAAAGTACCATCAATGACACAAAGTTACTATGCCAAGAGGAGATAAGAATCAGAATGGGAAGAGGAACCCAGTAACACAGATCACAGGGAAGAAGACTAGAAATCTCAGCAAGAAGAAGGCAAAGTTGGAGAAATTACTTGAAGGTCCAGAGAAGACTTTGCAGAAGGAAGGTCTCAAGAATTCGAACTTCATTGGATTATCAGAGAAAGTCATATTGGCACTTGTCCATGGCGGAGCGATATGACCATTTGAGGCATTATAATCCTTCGATTGATATTCCCGAACTATTAGAACAAAATTTATGATCAGAAACCTCACCATCGGACCGTTGGGACCGCGTTGTAATGGACATAACTGCATTGATGCAGGCTTCTTGTCCATTGGAAGGATTTGTTACATCACTGTCTACTTATCCCATCGATTTTTGCACTGAGCACACTTTCGCGAATTGCATCCGAGCCAACAAGAGAACTCATTGTTACTTTGTTGTGATTATTGAGACCTTGCCATCTATTCTATTGCATTGAGAAATTGTTCATCAGCCTGAGATATCCGATCTCGAGTGTGCATGTCGGACGAGATCAGCATTGCGGAAAATTCAGTAGAGGAAATTTTAATTGATCTTATGGCAACGAGTGTGATGTCCATAGGAGTTCAAGATTCATCGACATGAGGAGTGCAAGCCTCCCCATTGACTTCTTGTGGATTCGGACCATCCCGAGTTGCAGATGAGAAAAGAACCAATCATCGAGATGACTTGGAAAATGTGAAGTTAATCCCTTCTATCCTGACTGACTTCGACTACACCTTAGTCACTGCGTACCTCCCGAAGGGGATACACATAGGAAAGCCTCAGCCAGATGAGATCATGACACTAAAGATCAACGACTTTAACCTACGGGATCACAAGAACTTCAGCATGCTCTCTCCTCACAGGTATTTGACTAGGATGAAGGGGAAGAAGTCGAGGATAATCTCCCAACCATGGACTATGGACCTCGCGTAGTCCACCATCTCGAACGTAATGAAAATAACCCATTTTGGAAGGCACTAAGAGGTTAATGCGTGCGTTAATCACCTGCTATCGAGATTCCATGGCGATTATTTATGGCTATACAAACACATCACCGTCGATCCGGTGTTGATCCATTAGATCACTAGATTGAGCATGGAGGGACCAGACCCACAATACTTCTACCTAGGGAAGGTTGCAGACCGTGCCCTGGCGCAAAATATTAAAGATACATACAATGATGTGGAGAAGGGGAAATGAGGCTACAAGGTAGCCTCCATCCAGAATGGCGCAGTGCACCTTGCTTTCTAGTTGATTGCTAGTAAGCTAGTCTGAAAGAAAAGACCCACACAGGTCACAAGGTTTGTTGTTGACCTCGCAGGGAAATGCGTGAAGGGGCTACATATGAACTGGGAAAAGTACTTAGTGAAACAGATAGACCAATACTGTTGCAAAGCCCAGGATCAGGGCTATGAGCTCAATTTTAGTTGGCTGCTGATCCTCATCACATTCATAGCTTGGGAGATGCCGTAAGGTGCGACCTTCCCTGAACTAGAACCATCTAAATCCTTAGCCATTAAGTTCACTTCACTATGGTATTCAAGCGATATGGGAAAACAATGGAAATCAAACACGGTGTTCCATACCTACTACCTACAGTTAAATAGGTCTATTGAGGTTGTCCCTTGTATAATGCCAAACGCCCTGCATAGGTTCAGGCCATTTGTGAAGTTCCACACAAACAAACATTTTATTTACATCACCACGTGTAGAGACAAACAGAAAGAAGTACTACAAAGTTATTACAAACTCATAGAAGAGGAATTAGAAGAAATAAGTAAGGAGTGGCCTGCAGAGCTCCTTATCCCTGTTGACCTCACAGAACTATTTGATCCTGAACTAATCGGAAGGCTGGTGATCACTTGTGAAGGGCATGATACACTTGGAACTAGCAGAAGGAAGAAGACATAAGAAGTCCAGCAGCTGAGTAGTGCATCAGAAGAAACTGCTTCAGACTCACCTGGAGGAGGAGGTGATGACGAAGTATATAAAGAAGAGAACAATGGAAAAGAAGATCAATAGAAGTAAGGAAAAGTAACACCGCCATAAAATCCCCCTGAAGATGCAGAACCATCTCACAAAATAAAGGTTTCTCCCACAAAACCCACATCACAGAAGAAGTCAAAAGCTAGTAAGAACAAGCTACAGACTATGCTTACGATCAATGACTTCGACTTCATCATCGTAGCTGTATCAAACGCCTTAGAAGATATTTTGCAGAGAAATGAAGCTAATCAAGAGACCATGTATGAGAAAATTGAAGTAGAACTGCTAGGGGTACAATAGGCTTTTCACTCCAGCCGCGTAGTGTCCACTGCACCCCCTCCATCTGAAGAAACAAAGTTGGGAGATGAGCCTACCCAACTCCATAGACTAGCCAATGTGACTGAAGCCTGCCTTTGGTGTGCACAGGAAGAAACTGAATAGGCTAGAGTGGCCCTGAATCAAGCATAAGAGGAAGTAATATAGCAATGTAGGGTTGCGCAACAGGAGAAGGCTTCCCTCCAAGCAAAGTTTGAAGAGGAAAAGGTGCAGATCCAGCAAGAGAAATAAAAGTTGCTCGTGGAGCAGGTTGGATTAAAAGAAGCAATCAACAGAGCACTTCGCTTTGTGACAAGCTTAGAGCAAAAGGAGGAAGACCTAGTGGAGCATCAATTAGCATAGCTTGCTGAAGCCATCCAATAGCTTCAATAGAGAATAACAGATCTAGAGCTACAAACAGTACCAAGTACTCCACAGGACATGCGAGATCAAAGAGAAGCCATTGCTTGGAGCACAGTTGAGAGAATTAAGGCCTTCACCATGGAATGTAAACAACTAAGTGATCACAACGCGCAGACTTATGAGCGACTCACTGAGGATCTTGAACTAAAGACACTGGAGTCATAACTCTAGGAGGATAAGCAACAAGCAACAACAATACAAGAACAACTGAAGCTCCTGTCAGTACTTGAAAGAATGAAAATATCTCAGGAACAATGCACTACTCAATAGAATGTCCATAGCATACATAGAAAAGTCATGGAAGTGACTTAGAGGCTCCAGCTAGTCCAAGATGCAGCTTGCCAACTGTTTGAGGAGATTGAAGGATGAGGATAAGAGATGGAACAAGTAGTCACTTTAGTTGAGCAGTGCTTAGAGGGACCTATGAACGAGGTAGTTCTTCAGGAGTTCACTGAGCAGGAGACCCTGGCTAAGCAACAGGTCGAAGCAGCTCGAGCCAGGGTCGAGGCTTTTGAAGAAGAGCTACCTATATTAGAGTGACTCAGGATGATTCGCAGGTGAGTGATGGGGGCCATTTGGACCTTGAGAAATTTTTGGAGATCCTTGGTCAGGTTTGACCTATTTTTGGACTTCAACAGGCTGTCAAAGGTGGAGCGCAATTTGAAGAAGAGATCACAGAATATCGACCCCTTTTTAGGGATTTTTGGGTTTTGGGCTTATGTAATGGGTACGGGGATGTCAGCCCATGGGTTTACCCATGTTTAGGCCCATTTTGCAATGCATAAATAGATGTCTAGGCGATGTAAGAGGAGACAATATAGGCATCTATGTGATGATGTGCTAAGTGCAAGTGATAATTGTACATGTTTTGTGAATACTGTGTGAAACTTGCAAGGCTAAGTGTAAGTGACTGTAAGAGATTGTGTAAAGGCTCCGTGCTGTAACCTAGCTCAGGGAAGGAGGATCTTGTGAGATGAGTGTAGATCTCTTGTCCTATGCAGAGTAGGACTTTATGGATCTGTGCGTGTAGATGATTGACATAAGATAATAAATAAGATGAAGAGTTGGTGGACATAGCCCCAGGCTAGGGGTGAACAACGTATATCCTGTGTTATGGCTGCTTTGTGCATCTTGATTATTGCTTTGAGCCTTTGATGTGATTTATGCCTAGTGTTGTTATCTTTATGAATGTTAGAAGCATCTGATATAATATATTAGTGCTCGGTAATGCGAATGAATTCCAGATCTGATCTGTTTCTTTAAGCTAAGTGCTTAAATGTGTTGAATCTTGTTGAATACTGCGTTGTGCTGTAATTAGGGTTTATCTGCACTGTAGACAAACATTAAGTACTAATGAATGACATCTGCTAAGTTCTTTGTTAGAGTATTGTAATTACATATCTGTGTCCCAACTAAGGTTGCAGACACTGGAGTCCTGCAACCAC
>CBVK0101675159.1:0-14999 GCA_900067695.1 Picea abies | reverse complement strand
CATATATTTTCTTTGAAAGATGCATTTATAGTCTAGGTTAGGAGGATTTAACAACATTTTGTGTGCATGCCAATATATTGTGCGTACATCTTATTCTTTTCTAAATATACTTTGAAGCTAAAATGGCTTCACATCTATATAAAGTTTTTAATGGCAATGTTTGCCACCCTCTAAAACCAACAAGGTCTATCAGACACGTAAATGAATTTAAGTCGAATAATCCTTCAAAATATCATTTTTATATTTCAATATAGTGGAAATGAGAATACCAGAGTCATTATGGTTTTGTAATCCAGAAGTTTCTAAAGAGTAATCAAGTTTTAACACTTAATAAAGTTATGTCTTTACATTATAATAAACATTATATATAACTAATATAAATCCATCTCAACCTTAAATTGAGATTTATTATGTATTGAGAGGTATCAATTTTTCCATAATAACAATCTCAATAATTTTAAACCAACAATCAAAATTTGTATTTTAATACCTCTCAACACATAAGAGAAGATATGGGATTAAGATGAATATGTGTTGGTATAAGAAACTATCAGGTTGAAATATACAAACATGAATTTTTTCATTGGCATGATGGACAAAGGGAAATGAGGGTTAGTGGACCGGGGTTTTTATGGTTAGTGCATGTTTCCATAGGTACTTCGATTGCCCATTGTGTATCGTTGGTGGGGTAGAAGCGTGATTTCATTGCTAGCTATGGAAGAGGACCTATTGGATTACGATGAGCATGAAGCAGATCTTTCAATAACATTTTACCACTTGCATGAGGAGTTATTGGAGGCTTGGCATTATACGAAGGCCTTCAATGATTTTTTTAGAGAGGAGGGATTGGGTGATACGTCAGTTGGAAAGAGGATAGTTGGCAAGATTCCACTCAAAGGTAGGTCAGTTGGTGCTCAAATAGATCCATGGAGACTAGATTTAAATTTCGAACTGTGTGGGCCTAATTGTAACATCCCCACTATAATCCCCAGTTTAATCAATGCTTAATGTAGATATTATGTGTGGTTGTGACCTAGTGATGTATATGTGAATTGTATTTCCATGTTTTAATAATAAAATGTGATGCCAACCGCTAAGGGGACATGGACATAGATGGGGGATGAATTAATCTACAAGAGAGGGGAGGGTGTAAGAGAATGCCTAAGAGGGGTCCAAGGGGGAATGACCCATGTATATTAATTCAACACATTTTCTTAAATTTGTTATTGTTATAGGAACCTTCTAATTTCTGATTGAGTGTTCTCAAATCCAATCATTCAATACATTTAAGAGGGTGGGTGTGCGTGGTCGCATCCCATAATTATTGGGCACATGGGGGGCTGAGTACAATCGGCTTGGGGAAGTGTGTGAGTCAAGCAAGTAAGCGAAAGAGAGAAAATTTGTATGGGTAGCTACAACAATTTTTAGTGAGTCAATGTTTTTGCATGAGCAACAAGTAGAGAGCAGAAAAGAGAGCTTGGAGTTGGAACATCTATGGAGGGAGAATTATAGAGCATGTTGGAGTGTTTATGGAGTGTTTTGGAGCTAAAGACTAAAGAGCCAAGTTGTCAGGACTGAAGAGTGAAATTTTGTGTGAGTTTCACTAAAAACAACAAGTGTTTGTTGTGTTTTTCTGGTAGTTTTCCTGGCAACAAGCTCCCTTGAGTTTCCTAGATGAGATATTCCTGGTTACCTATGCTAGGGAGACCTTGATAAACAGATGGGATTCCCAAGGGATTGAGATCAGTGAATGTGTATATTCCTTGGGTTGGGCAGGTCAAGATGAAGAGAGCTAGTGGAAAATTGAGATAGTTGTAGGAGAATACCAGTGGATTGTGAGTTTTATGAGTTGCGAGTGGACAATGAGATACCACCCTCTTTTGTGGATTACTAGCCTCAGATCGAGGGTGAATTGTTGTTGATATTTGGTGTTGATACTGAGAGGGGGGTGAATCAGTATCAAGTGCAATTTAAAACCCTTTTCAACTTATACTTAAACCATTCAACTATATCCAATGAGTAATGAACAATAGTATAAGAGTTACACCAATACACCTTAATACACCATGCACAATATATGAGAAATAATCAATAGTTATTGTTCCATGACTAGGGTTGACATCAATGACAACAACCAATCTTCCAACATTTGGAACAACAATTCTATGGTTGGGTGGAATGTCCGTCCCAAGCAACTGGTTGCACAACTGTTTATAAAAGATAAGTGTTTATCTTACTTTTGTTGTATTATGAGTTTAATTGTTGTGCATGAACTCACTGTATTTGGGAATGATTTATATGTTGATGTAATTAAGTTTATTAGTTTCATTTCATGTATGTTTTAAATGGCTGTAGATACATGTAATTAATTGTAACAGACAATAGCTAAATCCGGTTTTAATTCGTGCTTGAAAGCTACTGAAAATTAATTTAGTTAGTTGTAAATTTTTGTTGTTATGAGTATTCCGCACTTTAATTTTCCTCTACTAGTCTGGGGAATGTTACACTGATGGACAAGTTCTGGTGAAAAAAACCCTCGAGGCTTCTACTCTTCCACCGTTGTCGGTCAACCAAGCATGTTGGAAGGCTAAGAGTGTTAAGGCAAATAATGAGAGGTAAAAATGATCTTGAGGCATGATATTGGCATGGAGAAAGTGGAGACACTCTCCAAGTTAGCTCTAGTGGGAAAGTTCATGGGGAAAATTGTTTCTAGGGATTCTTTGGTTTTGTGGATGGAGGTCGAGCGGATTAAGTTGTTAGGTTACAGATCGACCTTTCATCTCCTAGTGAAGGGTTGGCTTTATTTCAAGTTCAAGGAGCCATAAGACTTGGATTGCATCCTCTCTAAAACCTGGTTATGGGTCCCTTCTAGTATTGTACCGAAACAATGATAGTCGGCCTTTGATCCATGTTAAGAACCTTTCTTCATACAACATGTTTGGGTCTTCTTACCTAGGCTTTCATTAGAACTTTGGTCTGATCACGTTCTGAAAGATATTGCTAACTCTTTAGGGAGCTTCAAGGAATTGGACGAATGAGGCTTAAAGGGGAAAGATAAAAATTTGGCAAAAGTTTTGGTTGAACTTGACCTCAACAAGGGTCTTTGCTGGAATTGGATATTGATTGGAAGTTTGGTTTGTTCTCCTAATTTCTTGACTATTGGAAGGTGCCTTTTCATTGCACAATTTTTCAGGAGGTAGGGCATCTTTGCAGGGGTTGTCTGGTCGACAAAAATCAACCTCCACCATGCAAGAATCGGTTAAGGGAGACTAATACAAAGGAGTTCAGACAACAATGGATCTCTGCCTCTAGAAGTTTGGATGTTTGTTCCAAACGAGCTAAAAATAGAGGTGAAAGATACGACAAGCCCCATCTCTCCCTTATATAAAGAAAAAAAAATTGTCTCTTCCTTTTCCCTGTCTATGGTTTCTAGTCGGAAATTCCAAGAACCTCTACTTAGATGGGTAGGGGAGGCTTCTCATAAATGCATTACTTTGACAACATATGTTGACACCTCGACCTCGAAGTGTCTAATACCCTTGGGTTCAGTCCCTTCTACAACTTCAAACATCAAGGACCCTCCTTCTCCTTGTTAGAATTTTTGGTCTCGCAATCCATTGGGGTGAGGAGCTCCAGGAATGACAGAAGGAGGCTTGGTTACCCTGGTATGCCTCCTTTGTAGCTGAGATGCATGTCCAATATGATGAAAGATAAACAAAAATCATTGAAGGAGATCCTTCAAGGGAAACAACTTACCATTGACAAGGCACTTAGAGTTGGAAATCCCTTAGCCGTTATCGCCCCATGATTATTTTTTCACTCAATTTGAGAGGAGTTGAGGGTGCCCCAAAACGTCAAGCCCTCATGCAACTCTTTACCTTGTATAAACCAAATATTGCACTTCTATAGGAAACAATGGTTAGTGGGTCCAAAGAAATTGACTCTCTCGTGTCTTTGTTACCAAACTGGAGCTTTTGTGCCCTTGATGTAGAGGGTATGTTGGGGTGATTGATAACAACCTATAATCAATCCTTTAATGCTTTGCATGTTTCCATTCTGGATGCAGGTATTGTGTTGGAAGGAATATCAAAAGATTTGAATAAACCTCTCTCCATCATTAATTTATACGGTTCATATGCATATTGAAAACAATTTTGGGATTTATTGAAAGTGCAGAGACACTTCAAAGAGTTGAATGTGATTACTAGGAGCGATATAAACTTAACTACTTCCACCGGGGAGGTGTGGAGTGAGGTGGTTTGAGTAGACCTACTAGCACCATTCTTTCTTCATTTCTTCAAAGAATTGAAGTTGGTGGACACTGAACTAATTTAGATGCTGCCGACTTGGAGGAATGGTTAGAGTGGCTCCATGGGGGTGTCCAAGCGCTTGGACAGGTTTTTAATGGCAGAAAAGCTTATGGAGGACCTTGATAGATATTGTACATGGGTGGGAATGGGAGGATCCTCAGATCACTGCCCCATCCTTCTTCAATTGGATAAGAATGATAAGAAACGACTGAGACCTTACAAGTTTAACCATGCTTGGATAGATGATGAGGATTTCAAGAGGATTGTCTATAATAATTGGAAGCTTTTGTACCCAAAGGAATGCACGTCTGTTATGGGGTGATATTACTCAAATTTGAAAAGGTTAAAGAGGTTGGTTGGGGAGTGGGACAAAGACAAGAAAGACTTGGTGCAAACGGTTCTTCTAAGAGTTGAAGTTGAAATTGAAAAGAAGTTCACACATAATGGGACTGGTATTTTTTATTAGAGTGATCTCTTGGAACTCATGGTGTTAGAGGACCACAAAAGGAGGCTTTTGGCCTTGGAAGAAACCACTTGGCACCTAAAGAGTCGAGCTGTTTGGCTGCAAGAAGAAGATAACAACACCAAGTTTTTTCATAGGTGCATTGCACATAGAAAAGCACTAAATACTATCTGGGATCTAGATGTAGAGGATGGAAGCAAGCTTACTACTTTTGTAGAGTTGGCAACAACAAGTGAGAATCATTTAAAAATACTTTTCAAACAACTAGAAGAGTCACACATTGTTGAGCAACTAAGGGTTATTAGGCTCTTCTTGAGGCTTTTCGACCAAATTTCAAATGAAGAATTGGATTCCCAGGTGTCCAAGGAGGAGATGAAAAAGGTACTGGAAAGTGTTGAGAAAGCTAAAAGTTCAAGACCAGATGGATGGATGGTTGATTTTTATCTTAGATTTTATGATTTGCTAGAAGAAGCAATTCTCATAATAGTCAAGGAATCAAGGATTTTTAGTAGAGTCTCGAGTGCCTTAATTCTACGTTTATTGCTCTTATACCCAAGAAATATGATCTGAATACTTTTGGGGACTTTTGTCCCATATGTTTGTGCAATCTGATATATAAAGTTATAGCAAACATAATTGTTAATCGAATTAGAGGAAGCCTCTCTAACCATATCTCCAAAGAGCAATTTGGCTATTTGTTCAATAGATAGAATCTAGACGCGGTAGGATCTGGCCAAGAAGGACTACATTTGATTAAGCTAAAAATTATTCTTATTGCAATCACGAAAATAGACTTGGAAAAAGCATACGATAAGGTTGAATGGACTTTTCTTGGGCTGGTGCTGCTTCAGATTGGCTTGAACCAACCGTTAGTCAATTAGATCATGGGGTGTGTCTCGTCGGCCTCTTTTGCAGTTCTAATAGATGACTCCCCTTCAAGTTTTTTCAAAGCCACAAGGCGTCTAAGACAAGGTTGTCCTTTGTCTCCCTTTCTGTTTATTTTGGTTGTTAAAAGTCCGAGTAAAATGATAAAGGCAACTAAACAAGAAGGAGTAATCAAAGGCGTTAGGATAGAAGATTTAACTGATCTCACTCATCTACTTTTTGTGGATGATGTTCTCTTGTTTGGAGAAGGCTCGGTTAGGAAATGTAAATCCTTTAAAAAAATCTTGGATGTATTCTGTTTTTCCATAGGAATGGAGGTAAGTATCCTTAAGTCGAATATGTCATGCAATAAGATTGACCCTGAGGTGGAAGCACATATTGGACTCCTTTTTCCCTTTCACAGGGTTCCTTTTGATAGTGATTTAAAGTACTCAGGGTGTTTTTTAAAGCCCAAATGACTACAGGGTGGTTGATTGGATGTGGATTTTTAAAAACATTAAAGCTCAAATCTCGTGTTGGTGATTTAGGTGGTTATCCCTCGGTGGCAGATTGATTCTCCTAAAATATGTTCTCAAGGGTTTACTAGTGTATTGGATGTCTTTAGCACTTGTGCCAAAGAGTATCTTAGATAAAATCAGAAAGGCTTGCTTCCACTTCCTTTGGATAGGTAGGAAGTCAAAAGAGGGCATCCCTTTTGTTAGCTGGAAGATCTTGGCAAAACCCAAGAAAGGAACAGGTTGGGGCATCTAAAACATTTATTTGTTTGGGTAGATGTTGGAGGCAAAAATCTTGTGGAAGATGTTGTTTGGTAATGGCCTTTGGGGAAATTTAATGAAACAAAAATATTTCTCGAATCATTCTATGGAGCAATTGATTCGTTTGGAACCCAAATCGATTAAAGGAACTTCGAACACGTGGAAAAGACTAGTTTTGACCTTTCCTTTATTAGGAAGATGGACGACGTGGAACATAAGTAGAGGAGATTGAGTTTAGCTGGGATGAGATCCTTGGGTTGGTGTCTCGGACAATTTTCAACTCTCTCAACCTATGCTAAATTGGATACATGATATGGATTATTTGTGTTTGGCAGATGTAGGTTTGAATCGAGTTGCAGATTGTTGGCTACAGGTTTGGCTCCTTGCATAGGATCTAGGACCGCGGGGTGTGCTTGTAGCAAAGTGGACTAATTATGTTCGTCCATTGAACCATAACACAATTTTTCTATAAGATACCGACGATGAGCTTGTATGGACTTGGAGTAATGTAATAGGGATCCTTATGACTAAGTTAGGGCATGAGTCATTGAGCTATGGATTCATGGAAGATGCTAGACAATGGCAACGACAAATGATTTGGAAACTAAAAATCCCGCTAAAGACTTGTATTTTTACATGGCTCACCCTGGCCACTAAAATCTTGACATGGGATAATGGTCTAAAACGAGGTTGGTAGGGGCTGAATCACTGTATGATATGCAAATTAGAAGGGGATTCGATAGATCATATTTTCATCCACTGTTAATTCACGAAGGTTGTTTGGTAAGAGATACTTCAAACCTTGAATTGTCTCAAGACTTGGAACTAGGCCACTTTGGAGCAATGCTTTAAAGTTTGGTTGATAAATCTTGTTTTGAAAGGGTTCCCAAATCTTCCCTACTATGTCATTTGGGGCTTATTGCTACATTGAAATAGAGCTATTTTCGAAGACAAGGAAGGATGGCCTTCCTTTACAACACATAATATTATATCAACATATAAGGAATTGGAAGATGGAAAAACCAACTCTGTTAAAATGCTTCGATCCTCAATCTTCAATTCAGTCAATCACATGGGGATACTTTGACAGAGCCAACGAAAGGGAAAATGACAAAAGTGGAGCAGGAGCAACTCTTTTTCTTAACACCAAGCATCACTTTCAACTGGAATTTAGGGCTAGTGGTGGCTCAAATAACAGGGCAAAGCATATAGCTCTCTGGATACTTCTTAAATTTGCTCGAGAAAAACAAGTTTTGGATTTACAAATAGTTGAAGGTTCAAAACTAATTGTCGGCTCGTTCAATGGAAGTACAATTCACCAATTTAGCTTTAACTCCATGGCAATTATGGATTAGGGAGCTCCAAGAAGAGTTTGATGATATCTCTATCTCTCACACTTATATGGACTTCAACTAGCTTGTAGATTCTCTTTCCAAAGAGCATTTTGGTTGCTAGAAGGCCACCTGGTCAACAAACAAATATGGGAA
This sequence comes from Picea abies, assembly GCA_900067695.1. Classification (NCBI taxonomy): domain Eukaryota; kingdom Viridiplantae; phylum Streptophyta; class Pinopsida; order Pinales; family Pinaceae; genus Picea; species Picea abies. The sequence goes on along the minus strand of CBVK0101675159.1, from coordinate 7,099 downwards.
ATGAGGTATTCCCAGAAGCAACTACTTCTATCTTCTAGAATCACTGTTACAGATGTGTGAAGTAGATAAATTTGATTGTTTTTGGTCTTACTTATTTCAACTTCTGTTACTAGGCAACTTTTGCAAAGGATAACAAATATAGAGAAAGTAGTTTGTATCTGGAGCATGCTTTGCCTTATGTATATTTAGATTTCTATTTTGAAATATCAAATATACAATTTTTTTTCTCCGAAAACAAAAACAACTACCATGTCATGAAACTTTTACTACATTTGCAATATATTAAAGGTAAAATAAGAAAATGTAGCAAACACTGGAACATAAGATTTTAGAAGTTTTACAAATTTCATTATTATTTAAATTTGTAAAATAATTTTTTTGGGTTGGGAACTGTCTTAAAAAATAGAGTAGAATGATGTGTAAGGATTTGGCTTAGGACAATTTTACACAATAGTTTAAATTGGAAATTTTTCATGATTCGATTTTTCTTTTTAATAGAATTGTAAATACAAAGCATTGAAATTGTATATCTAACTATAAAAATCTTCAAAAATGTCAAATTTATACGTAAAATAAAATTTCATTAATTTAAAAAAGATATTCAACAAAAATTGAATCACCCAATTCTAATGAAACAAGATCATTCACCCATCCTCTTAATGTCTAGAGGATTAACTTTGACATTTACACTTTCTATACAACAAATATTCATAACTAAAAAAATCATTATTCTTCATAATCTCTAATTGATAATCTATATACAACAAATATTCATAACTAAAAAAATCATTATTCTTCATAATCTCTAATTGATAATCTAAAGACAATAAAAAGCTTTAAATTAAGATTATATTTATAATTTTTTTTGTATTAAATACCAATTTTGGATATTATTAAATTAAAATGTAAATTTTTTTATTCTATTATTACAAACATATAATTTATTACAATTTTTTATTATATTTATTCAAAAAATCACTATAAAATAAAGAATAAACTACAAGTAAATATTATTTAAAAAATTATATAAATAAAAAAACTTAATAATATTTCCCTTTATAATTATGGACACAAACTTTTAATATGTATGTAAGTTTGTCTTCAAACCCAAACTAAAAGTGAAAGTCTAAAAAATCAATACCTTGTCCATGGAAAGCATTTGTTCCAATGATTGCTATCAACCAACCATATCATTGACTTTTATTGTATTTTCATATTACAAGAATAACACTATTTAGCTTTTTACAATAAAATAATAATACTGCTTCACATTTACAAAGATGTTTAAAGTTTATATATGTAAAGTTTAATTTTAAAAAGATGTTAAAATTTTATATACGTATTTTGTTTTTCGCTTTTTAATCAAATCTTTAAGGATATTAAAGTTTTGGTATCCTGTTAAATATATTCATATAATTATCAACACAAATTAAATTAGTAATTTTTGTTCAATCTAGTTGCTTTAATTTTATTGAAATAAAATTTAAAATGTATCATTATCTCCATACAGCATAACTTTAAACCAATCAAACTAACTCACAAAAAATATCACACCACTATATATAACCTAACCGACTCAATTATCATTTAAATAATATCTAAAAAAAAATATTAATTCATTATTATTATTATTTTTTTAAAACTTACCATTCCCAAAATACCATTGACAATTTAAAACAATGTAAAACTCAAACCAAATACTTTACACTATTTTTCATTTTCAAAAATAATTTCAAACCAATCAAATTAATCCACTAAATTATTATTTAAATAATCCTCTTAAAAATATCCAAACACTCTATATAACCTAACTCATTCAATTATTATTTAAATAATCCTCGTAAAAATATCACAACACTCTATATAACCTAACACATTCAATTGTTATTTTTATTTAAATAATCTCCCTTCAATTATTAGTTTTTTTATTTATATAATTTAAAATATAAAAATCACTTCAAAAACACAAAAAAGGGGCATAGGGCTTGTTCACGGAATTCCAGGGTGTAAGTAAAAGAAATCAATCCCAGCCTTCCTTGTCCTAACTGTTCCTTCTTCGAGGAGGTGTTATATACAAACGAAATCCATGGAGTAATTAAGGAGAAATTGTTATGTTCTCCTTCAAGTAGAAATTGCTTCCAATTGTTAATATCCTTGCCATAAGAATTGAATTTGAATTTAATCAGATAGGATAATATAATCTGAAGACACATATATCTTCATGAAAATATATATTCAATACACCATGAAAGTATATATTCACTGCACATTTCCTGCACTGGGAGCTTTTCACTTTTTATAGAGATATATGTGTCTTCAGATTATATCTTATCTAAAACGATGATTACATTCAAGTTTCAGTGGCATTCGTTGTGAGCTAGATCATATATATTCAATGCACATTTTCTGCACTGGGAGGAGAACGTTTTGTTCTGCCCCAACAATGCCGTTCTCATTACTTAAATATTGTGCACCTCCAACTCCCAGGTATGTTCACACCTTCATTATAATTCTCTCCCCGGACTCTAAAATGAGTTTAAGTTCAGTATCTTGATACTTAGATTGTTTCCTGTGATTAGAAATGCAGCTCTTAGGTAGGTCGTGATGATTATTCCCTTGTTTGTTGAAAAAATGGTGTTCTCTTGGTTTTGTCCTTTTCCCCTATGTATTTTTAACTATTAATAACATAATGCAGGTATGTACAGGATCATTTTATAGAAAAAATTATGGAACAGGATCATTTTATAGAAAAAATTGTGGGCTGCTGAAGCAACCGTTTCCAGGGCATTAAAAGTCACAAAATTTAAAGTAAAACTGGGCTAACTATTATATCTAGCAAAAAATAGCCCTTAGAGGTTAACCGGGTTGGCGAAACGGGTATTATCTTAGCTCCCACCACACCAGGGTTTAGATGTCACAAAAGTGGCCTGCTGCTCCGTGTAAGGGTGGCCACAAGGCGGTAGAACCATCATGCCCTTTAAGTTGGGCAAGTTGGCCTGATGCCCCTCCAGGTTAAAAAACTGCAGACAACGTCCCGCCTTTGGTTGACATCCTTAGGTTCCCGGGATTAAGGTTCCCAGATGATTCCTATGAAAGCATTCTCAATCCTATATTTAGCAAATGGATGTCATAGTGACATCCGTTGGAATTTCCAGAATTAAAAAATATGAAAAAGGCATCTTGGCGGGATACAATCCCATGAATACCGAGATTATAAAAACAAAAGACTATTATGCTGCGTTACCATCCCAGTGGCTGAAGGATCATTATTATAGTTATTGGATGTTGGGTTTAACTTATCAAGATATCGAGTCTCTAGTTCCCAGAGTATGTACGTATCCATATGAATCAGGTCCCATTACATATTGTCAATGTTCCTGGGATTAAAGTTCTCAGATGATTCCTCTTGAAGCATTCTCAGCAAAAATATATCATAGTGCCATCTGGTGGTATGTCCTTAAGCACAAAAACGGAAAACTGCATCTTGGCAGGATACAATCCCATGAAAACAGGTAAAGATATTATAAAAACAAGAAATTATTCTGCTGCAGTTACCATGCCAGTGGCTGAAGGATCATTGTTATCATTATTGGATGTTTGGTTTGACTTATCGAGATATCGAGTCTCTAGTTCCTAGAGTGTGTACGTATCCATACGAATCAGGTCTCATTACATATCGTAAATGTATGTACCGAGAGGTTTTGAACCTATAACCCCTTGTAAATTCCAGTGGCATATATGTTAAGGCTCCATTACTATGTGTTAGCACAAATTTTTACCCTCCAATTCTGAGCTGATATAGTAAAAACTTAGCTAATTAAAGGAGTAGGGTCCCAATTGTCACTGACCCAACACCTCTCCGTTTGGGCTAGTTCTTGCTAGCCTCTGGGGGGAGTCCCTAGGCACAATGAAGCGCCTTGCTGCTGTCTTTTAAGTCTGATTTCTGTGTATAAAACCTACAAAACAGCAAGCTGTTCGTCTTGGACAGCATGTAAAAGCAGTCCAAAACAATGAGGAAAAACAATCTTCTACGCTTGGAGGGAACCTGCTGGGTTAGTACAATGATAATAGACTAGAAATAAGAAGAAAACTATTCAAAAAGATCAGAATTAACCATAATGAACAGTTTAGAAAATGACATATCAGATCACAAATTTACCATAATACTGTTAAAAAAGAGGTTTGAAGACAAACACACACTTCTTTATTGATGAACCTTACAAGAGGACTGTTTGCACTACACTTGGCAAGCCTACAACTGGTACAATGACTATTTTGCTCAAAGAGGAGCTGCTAGACTAGAGAACAAGAGAGAAGAGAATGAGAGAGAATGAGAGAGACACTATGCTGCTACTGCAATGATCTGACCAATAGCCAATGAAAACCCATCCAATATATAGGAGAGGAGTGTGAATAAAATAGGAGTTAATGCGCATGAGGGAATAAGTGCGAGTGAGAAATTTTGGAATTAATGCGCATGAGAGAATGGAAAGGGAGCTCATGTGAAGAATAGGAGAGTTAACGCATGGGGGAATAAATTAGGAATTAAACGCATGTTTAAATGCTAAATTTGGCCAAGTAATGAGTGAGTTATGGTAAAATTCGTCCTATTTTTTAAGAAATTGCGGTTTAAACTCAATTGAAGGCGAATTTTATGGAGTTGATGCGTGGCAAGTGGAGAGGTGATTATATGGAGGAATATACGACTAAATTTAGGCCCAGTTATGTGACTCCCTTATCTCAATTAATTTATTTATTATATGCTCAAGTCTTGGGAAAATGTGCCCTATGCTAGATGGATGCCACCTCACTCTATAGATCTGCCACATGTCGACCTGTGAGATTGCCACTTGGCACTGCATGGATGATGACCGTACCTGCTAAATATAGAACTTTTTAAAAATAGAATCCAACTCCTAAATTTTAGGAAACTGTCCACATCATCCAGGAAGACTAGGAGAATCTCGCCATATGTCACTGTCTAAAAATAGATACTGCTAAAAATAGGAAGTTGTCCGAATGCCCTTGACTTTATACTCATTGAACTCGTTTTTTTGCAAGGGATCCGAATATGCAATGAGAATTGACATGCGAGCCCTGGAGCCCAAACTGCTAAAAATAGAAAGTTCCTGCATGTCGCCCCGAAAAGTGCTATCGGGCCTAGAATCATGCAAGGACTCATACTGTATGCTCAAAACTGTTCCAAACTGTCAAGAGACCCACTCAAACCGTGTCTCCAAAAAATAGCAACACTTGTTGTATGTATACATCTCTCTCAAATATGCATGGAAACTAAGTCAGCTCTAACTTTGAACCAAACAACCATGTACCGATCATACACTTGTCTCACATGGGACCAACCTTCTGCTCAAAACAAGCGCTAAACTCTGGGAGAATCTTAGAATGCCAGCCAAAGTAATGCATGTTGGCTTTTAACCCTTAAGATTTTCAAGGGTGAAAAATCTAGGGGTTAACAATGGTGACTCAAGGGGACGGGATCCCCCTGTGGGATGTCGAGAACCATAAGAATCTCTGTGTCCATAAAACCAAACTGATGCTCTGTGAAAAACTGAAGAAATATGTACCAAAAATACCCTTGTAACTGTGTGGAAGGAGAAGAGGCCCTATAATTTGATTAAGAACAACCTGTAAGCTAACCTGTAGTCCAAAGCCTGTCCAATGGGCCATGGAGTCAAAGCAAATAATCCTCCCACTAAAAACTGAAAACCAAGGGGTCTCATCCAAATCCGCTACTTGCTACCACCCAATATGTACACTCCTCCCTGTGGTAAATGTATTGATGTCCATTGTCGACACAAGGGAGAGAGTCACTTCATCAAATGTCAATAATGTAAACACCTGTGAAGTGCGAAGGAACACCACCAATAATGTCAATGGGTCCTAAGGTACAAGCACAACTTGACACTATGAAAGATGTTCTGAAGTCGAATAGTGACATGGATTATCCAATCAAGGCCCAATGGTACTCAGCCTTGTCGAGTGCAAAATAACCGCCAATGAGGCTAACAACTACCAAGGTGCTCTACTTCCGGGTCATCTGTAGATAATGTGTCAAAGTCAATACAAGATGACTTGCTGATAAGAAGAGCATTGATGTCTCTCTTCCCTCAGCGCGAAGTGATAACTCAAGAAGATCAAGATGAAAGAACTAGGTACCATATCCCTATGCTGGATGAGGGGATGATTGACTCAAAGCAGAAGGCTAAATGATAAGAGATGAGGAGACAAGACATAAGATGACTCAAGACTCTCATATGTCTCCTCAAACTACCCATCCTAAAGGCTCAATGCTTTAGGAACATGAGAAACGAGACACTCACTCTAATGATAGACACAAAGGCTCGGCATGTGAAAGATAGAGATTCAAATTTCGACCCAGGAAAAGCACTAGTGGACAACCATTTATTCACGAAAGGAAAGACACACAAGACACGACCACATGCTGATATGACTTGGAAAAAGTCAGCGACACTTATGCAAAAGACTGAAGGGAAAAGACACTGCAAGGAAAATGTAGACTGCTGTCCTAAAACTGTAAAAAATCAGCAAGAAGGAAATACTGAAATGACCATGCAGAAAGGAAAGACGACTACCCTAGACCCAAAATTTTTTACCTCAAAGCTGCCATGATTAAATCATCATACTCAAAGGACCAATGTAACCATGCATCCAAATGATCAGTTCGATGAAAGAGGTCAACAATGTCAACCTTCCAGGGAGACCAACCATGAAATCTCATATGATCCAAAGCTGCCTTGATGTACTTGCCAATGAAGGCATAGATGAAGGCTTCTAGTTGATTGAAAGCTGCTAGTTGGGATTTAGAACATGGTATTTCAACGATAAGAAGCGTGAATGCATGAGAGCCAAAACTCTTCGAATCAGTTTGTTGAAATACCTCCATCATTCTGAGCTCAACCGGGTCATGATGAACTCTGATATCCAAGCTCTGATTAGTCATAAGATCCCGCTGAGGAACAAGATCTTGTTGCGGGACCATAGGTAAAGTGCAAGGGATATCATCCTCTGGTGGAACCAAAGGTGGCTCCTCCTGCTATAGTGGTGTCTGGTCAAGCTG
>CBVK0101675156.1:0-11537 GCA_900067695.1 Picea abies | reverse complement strand
TGAGCCGGACTTAGCTCACGTTTGCAAGTGTGCATTAGGGCGACAACGGGATGAACAATTAGTCTATATTAAACACTCTTATAGCAAAGTAGTGCATTCTTTAACCAAAAAATCTCCTTTTAAAGCTTGTTATGGATATTTTCCACCTTCACCTTCTGATGTTGTTTATGGGAAGCAGGAAGAGGATGTTGTCTATGGGCAGCTGGAAGAGGATGATCAAGAAGTGCACGAGGAGGAAAATAGAGTAGGTAGATCCATAGACAGGATCAGATAGATTCCCCTGAAGGTGTAAGAGAAGCTCAAGAAGAGTCAAGAGAAGTATAAACTCTGCCATGACTAGCATAACTGATCACAAATTTTGTATAGCAGACAAGATTTGTCTCTATCTTAGTAAAGAATGCATACAAGGGGCAACTGAGAAGCTAAATCCTTTAAGGTATGGACCATTCGAAATTGTTGAACAGGTTGATATACATTCAAGTTAAATCTACCTCCATACATGCAATTATATTTGGTCACAAATGTGGAGAATTTGCATTTGTTTGAAGTTTGAACCATCCATGTTGGATGGGGAAGAAGAAGAACAATTTATTTCTACAATCGACGACATAGCATTGATCACATTAGTGGAGTTAGAGAAGGATATAGTGATGCAGAAGAAGGTCCGAGAAACTCAAAGAGGGAAAACTAAATTATTGCAAATTGGACTCAAAGGACAGTGACCAAAGACAGCAAAATGGTATGAGAGAAGCAAAGTCATAAGATTGTTTTCTCATCTCTCATTGGTAGCTTTTGGGGACCAAAAGCCTCCCACTGGGGAGGTGTTATCAGAAATGATCATTGACTAGAGAAATGGCTTGGCTTGATAAAGAATAAAGGCTCGAGAGTAAATCAATCAAAGGAGAATATTGGATCATTAGACCGAAGAGAATCAACCAGCTTAGGCAAGAGGTCCACAGGGCTGCATGTAGCACCTAAAGGAATGTCTAGGTGTAAGAAAAGGAAAATCGATTGAGTAGAAGCACTGTAGTCAAGTAACACGAGACATTGACTAGGAGACTAAGGAGGGTAGATTGATGCATAAGGAGGTGACAACCATCCAAGAGCACGACTGATTGATCTTCCAGCAAGGAATATGTGTGCACCAATGCCGTGGTTGATTTCAAATGGAGAGAAACTAGTCAACCAGGCCCAGTTTTTGATCGATCGACAACATGAGGACTCAGGAAACTGAAGGGACTTGATCAACCGATTAACAACAACGAATCCACTTGTCAAGCAAATGTCTGGCGATGTGGAATGCCCATCCATACACAAAAATCACCACTTGGACGGAGGATCAATGACAGTCTCTTCAACTTTCCTAGCTGTTTCGTGTAGACAAGGGACCATCATAATAGCATAGTCAAAGGAGTAAGAGGGCTTGGATCTGGCTTAATAGATTCTTGATTAAGAGGTTCTTAGGAGAGCACTTTAGTTGGAAGGAAGAGTAGCAGATCATTCAACTTTGTAGCAAGAAGGAAAAATACACATTGGTCAACTATGAGAACATCCATCATTTCCTGAGAGCGACCAAGAGGAGGAGAAGTTCATCTTGACTGACTGTTTTCAGAGCATTGTTGATAATATGATTGAACCAGAGCAAAGGAAGACTCACTCTGTGATCTTTAAAGTATCTGACACAGGAATAGAAGCTCATTCTAGCCTTTATCATTTGTAAAATTTCTCCTTGAGAATAAAGAGCCAACAAAGCTATTCTAGCTGGAGTTTACCCTCATTAAGTTTCTCTAAGGTAAATCTTTGTGTCCCTATGTATGTGAGATTGTGAATTTTCTTCCATTGATTACTTTTTTTGAATGCAAAGTCTGTGTTAACAACATAGTTCATTTATAGACACAAAAAAAGAATATAAATTAAAATAAGATTTATATTGGTGAATTGAACCGATGATATACTAAGTGATTACAGATCAATTCTTGCATATTGCAAGTACCAGATTGTATTGGTACATTAGCATCAACTCAATAAAAGTACCCTATTTTGGGCTTTTCATACAAACCACCTTGAATTGTTATTAACTTCAATTGTTTGATATGGGTGTTGCATAACAACTTTTGCTCCATAAATTAGATAAGTTTGATGTATTCCTGCCATAGAAAAAATTGCATTCATGTCCTTGTAAGTAAACTATCTCTGAATTTTATAAATGATATTATTAGCTTTAGTAATTCTGGTGACAGTGCAATAATTTCATATGCAATGCATTAGCTATTCAATTCAGTATCACTATCAATCTTCCATCTTTAAAGTTTAATGGTTCTTTATAGTGGATCATTTTTGTCCTCTGCAAGAATCTGCATTGGAGTGTAGTTAACAAAATCTTCTTTATATGTTATGGCTAAATATTTAGCAGGAATGATCTTGTCAAAACTTCCATGCCTCTTCTAAGAGTGATGAGGCTCTGCTCCTTGATCATTCTCTGAACAAGCAACCAATTCTGAGTGAAAAATGAGACAATTGGCAATTTATGATAACAATCATTGTTGTATTTCTTGAAGATCTTTGTTGCCATAACAATCTTGGGTTCTAAGTTCTAAGAGGTCTAGATAAAGTTTTTCCAATTTTACCAATGAGATTGTTCTCCTTGCTTCTTGATATTCAGTATTGTTCCCATTATGTTTTCAATGGTGCGACTCATTTATCTACCCAGGTTGCTCTGGGATTAATGTGATTCTTCCATATTTGAATACTATTTAAGATGCTTTGCAAGGGGTGTTCCATATTAGTAAGAAAGTAGCGGAGTCTCTCTTGAGGTCTAGATCATTGAGTACAGATTTATCACGATTCACAATGAAGACTATTTGAAATTTGGATTTCATGTGCCACTAACAATTACCTCTTAATCAGAGCCCAAAGTGGGATTGTTGCATATGCCACCTTGAAATTTGGACAAATATGCTATAGCCTATAAGTCATTTGAGTGCTTGGCCTATCAGGGAAAGTGGGATTGCTGCCAACCATATGGCTAAATTGGCAAAAAGAGACGTTGCCTAAGCTCCAGCAAGTCTCAATAATAGCTTCTGATTGAAGATTGCTGCTACATTATGAGCATTTATTGTTTGCATTAAATCAATTTTGGGGGCAACAAGATGCCGAGGAAATTAGTGATGTATGAATATTTTGTTTGATGAAGTTCCACAAATAAATTTGTAGCCCACACTGTGGATTTTATGATTTGCTTGATTAACCTGTGTCTAAATGATATAATTGTATTTTATGTCTAGTGAATGCACATTCACATATTGCATTTGTTCTACTTTGGTTGTTTTCAGTGGAAAATAAAACCGTGCACAATTTTTAAGCATCAATGATCAAGTAGTAGTTTGTAAACTAATGAACTAAGTCGTGTTAAAGTTCCTTCAGGTATCTCAGAATGGAATATCAATTTCCCATTTTAATCATTGTATCTTATCAGCTAGTTTTACGGTTGCATGTTTTTTTGAAAATAACTTGACCTGTTGTATTACTGTCAGGCATGGTCTTCCTCATAAATGTTGTGTATTTTATTGATGAAGTTGCTTTATTGAAGAAAAGATACTAATGTTGTGTGGATGTGAGGCCATCAAATTGTCAAAATATGTATTTGCACTATCATATCATCACTTTAGTCTAAGTCTATGGATAATATGTGCCTTTTGACTTGTAAGATTGCCTTCTAATTGATTGGTCTCCCCAGTTGTATATGCCTTTAGATCTGGTGTGCTTGATCATTTGAATTTATTTAGTTGGAAGCAGTATTCTATGTTGATGGTGTATCTTGCTTATCTTTTTTGGATTAAATCTTTGAGTGCAGTCTCGAGGGGAAGATGGAGGCCTGAAAGTTGATTACTTCACTTTTTCACCAAATATTGCTGGGTTTTTGAGATCTGCAGCCTTGGTGATTAGTCATGCAGGTAAATTGATATTTTAGAAGTTTTGAAGAGATTGCAACTCTATCTTAATTCTATTGTATAAAGTCATTAGATTTTGTCATTGCAATAATTATTGTAAAAGACTTTTAAGAATTGTGCAGGTTCAGGCAGTATATTTGAAACTCTCCGTTTAGATCAGCCACTTCTTGTTGTTGTGAATGAAGCATTGATGGATAATCATCAAAGTGAATTAGCTGAAGCACTTGCAGAGAGAAAGTTCTTATTTTGTGCTCGCCCTGAAACTCTAGAAGAAACTATACTACACATGGATCTAGGGTCACTCGTCCCTTATCCACTCTCAAGTCCTACGGCTGTAGTTGAATCAATCAACCAGTTTTTAGGTTCTCCTGACAACTGAGGTCCAAGGCAAGCTTTTCATTTGACCACCGTAAAACATTTTACAACTATGATAAACCAGAATTGTCTGCTCTAAAGTAAGAAATGGTGAAGCTGCAGCCTCAACTTCAATTCCCATTGAATGCAGAACTTCAATAGTGTGTCTGCATGTCTATTTTCTATTTAAAAACATACTATGAGTTGCTAATCAGTTATGTTTTACGAGATGATCGGAGCTAAAACTATTATTTTGTTTCAAGGGGCTTTCTGTATGGGAGGTGAAGAAGATTGAAATTATAGTATATATGTGTTGTCTGTCATGGTTGTGAGAATTCAAGAAGGCATGTTGAGAAGATATTTTTTTTTCTGTAAGGAATTCCAGAGACAAAATATTTATTGCCAAGAGAAAGAACATGCCATTAATTAGCCATCCCAAAGTTTATTGCACCTTACATGCAGAAACTCATTTTAATATGCATATACACAATTTGTTTGTTTTGAAGTCTATTTCTAGCCAAACAAAACTATATAGGAGTAGAATGGGCTTATAGATTATCTCAATCTTGTTGAATTGGATCCTTGAAGCATTTAAAAGGATCGGATATTTTGTATAAATTTATTTTTATAGCATACAAAATATGTGACATAATTAAGTAGGGCAATAGTTCATAATGATGGCAAATACACTCTCCTCCAATAGTTGAAAAGCAAAAATGAATGAGATAGGGAAAATTTCAATGTTCATTTGGGGACGTTCTTCGGAGAAATCCCCCGGAGATACAACGGGAGCAGTCACACCTTTGATTACTTAATTTCCCCACTTTTATCAAAGTGAAGTGATGAACCGATGGATATGACAAATGAAATATACCACAAAAAAATTAATATGTTATTGCAAACTATGTTTTGGATTGATAGATCTAGGGTTTAAAGGTAGATTGATGATCGAAAAATTGCAAGGTTGGTGCTGACCTCCCAAGCCATGGAAAAAATGTGGGTGTCTAATAAGCATGTACTTATGTTTGAGGCATGAGGTCATCAACTCAATATTAATCTTCAAATTAGAAAACTACACTGAAATCTGCCATCAGGAAAACAAACAAAATATATTGAAGAAAAATGCCATAAGAACTTAGTTATTTTCCATTAAATTAATTAGACAAAATCAGAAAAAGGTGCCTGCCTGAGGTGAACTTGATTTGTTGTGAACCTCCCTAGCCACGGTGAGACCCCATTTACCTGATATACATGGAGTTATGTTTGAGCTTTGAGTTTCATTGACTCAATCAAAATTAAAATCAAAGGACATGCATAAAATGGCTAGATAGCTAGTTGTGCTGAGAGGTGCTCTACATCCCAGTATGGAGAAGATGTCATGTAATGTATGTACAGGACAACCCCCCCAAAAAATTAAATAATGATAACTAAAAGAAATTACATGTCAGTTGCATTACACTTGGAAAAAACAAGTGTGTCTGTGTGTCCACTAGCCTGAACTTGCATCACGCAGTTGTTTGCCATTAAATTATTTAGACAAAATCAGAAAAAAAGTTCCTCCTTGAGGTGAACATGTTTTGTTGCCAACCCCCCAAGCCATGGTGAGAACCTGGTTACCTGGAGTTATGTTTGAGTTTTGAATTTCATTGACTCAAAATCAAAATTAAAATCGATGGACATGCATAAAATGGCTAGATAGGTAGTTGCACTGAGAGGTGTTCTACATCATAGTATGGGGAAGATATTGTCATGCAATGTATGTTTGTGACAACAAATAATAATAATAACTAAAAGAAATTACATGTCAGTTACATTATACTTGGATTAACACACATAGAAACAAATATATCTACTAGCCGGGATCAATTTTAACGCCGGATCTATCAAGTGTCGAGAGAGATCAAATCCCTCGAAGTGCAAACCTTTTTTAGAGTGCAAAACTCGAGAAAATATGTGCACCTTGAGGGATTTGATCCCTATCAATGTTTGATAGATCTAGAGTTAAGATGAATCTACACTAATTTGTGTTCAATGAACCATCTTTCATATGGTTTTCCTTTTTCAAATATGTCATTTAAGTAATCAAATTTAAAAATAAATTTTGGATATGCAATTTTAGTGATTACATTAGATAAAACCATAAATATTTTAGGGTGGATATTTACATTGGGCAACTTTGTAGATTTTGGACCATTATCTTTTTAGTAATATTCTTTTTCAAGTAAAGTGGTGGAATATGATGAATTGTTACTTCAATACATTTGAAAATCGACACAATTCATTGTTTGATTTGGATTAGATGTAAACTAGATCAAAATTACCAATGATATTTTTTGAGGAAGCTTTCCATTCCCTTTCATAATAATATTGTACATCTTTAGGTACACATTTTTGGAAATCAAAGTTAAAAATAGAATTGGATGAACAAGTCATGATATATTTAAGACATAATATATCCTTCAACAAATTCTAAAGTCACTTTCATATGACTTATAACAATGATTATGATACGGAAAAACTCATAGTTTGTGGGACCTTTAAGGTGAACATTAGAGGGTGCATTCATATTAAAATCTAGCATTATATTTACAAAATTTGAGAAGTTGGATTTTAACATCACACCAAGCATATGCATATGAATTAAAAGGGTAAAATGAAATGAGACAATTTAATGGCTTAACTATTAATTTTCAAGGCAATATATTTTATTTTTAATAGTGTTTACAAAATTTGAGAAGTTGGATTTTAACATCACACCAAGCATATGCATATGAATTAAAAGGGTAAAATGAAATGAGTCAATTTAATGGCTTAACTATTAATGTTCAAGGCAATATATTTTATTTTTAATAGTGTTTTATTGTGATAGGTAACATTAAAAATAAACAATTTATTCATAACAACTTCATAGCATTCAATTACTATTTTAATTTTTCTTTAATTATCAAATAAATACCTTTACAAAATTCATGCAAAATAATGACAAAAACACCTAATTGTAATATTCAATTTCTACACTACGTTATATTTTGACTTTTGTCTCTTTTTGCTCATGTTGATGATGGTTGCATGCATGGCCCACCCTTTTTGTATTAAAGTGATCTGCATTATGTTATATTAATAGTCAAAGAAAGTTTTAATGTCATTTTTTTCTAATGTTGATGGCATAGTTCCATGTTGCTTTAACAAAAGGTTGTTATCTTCAAGATAATATCACCAATATATTGGAAGGATTACATTTGGTGAATGATTTGTGCATTGAACATGAGCTTGTGGTATAATGGCTAAGTAGACAAAATCACACTTGAGGTAGTTGATACTCAAATTGGACATTGTTTGGAGCTCATCCTTGAGGCGATGATCAACATGTAAACTAGTTACTATTTGGATTTTATGGTTGACTCTATTCCATTGGTTATGTTCTATGTTGTTTTTGTAGCAGGAAATACCTTTGAATAAATTGATATCTTGTACACATTGAAACTGAATAAAAAAAATTCACACAAAAAACACATGTTGTATAATGATTGTCTTTGATTTAATGGCAATACACCATATGATAGAGCAGAGTGGACTTGGTTGTCATTGATAGTGTAGATTATTAGCACAGATCTATATTTGAAACTTGGTATGTATCGATAGTTATAAAAAACTCAAGGTGCCAATATCAATGTTTTTGCAACCACTTGTTGTGGTTAAATGATATTTAAGTAGTTATGGGTGCCCAAACATTAAAATTGACACCTCAAGTTTTTTGATACTTAGTTCATAAAAAACATGGGTGGGTTACATCTCAAGTTACTTTGTTGGGAGGGTGCCTCCTAAGTCGACCCTTCATAACTAGATTTGAGAGGTGCATGACCCACATGGTTGGCATTGCACCCATGCCCACAACCTAACGAAGGGTTTCTTCCTATTTTAGTTTAGCACCCTGACCCATGTGCATGAAATCATACATTAATGCCCTTGGATCTATAAGAATACCTTGGTGGTTTTTACCTTTTGGACCCATGTTTTTTCAGCTAAAAATGTTTCCCAACTAGCTTGCCTAGCCTAGGCATATTTTTCCCATGCCTCCCAATGTAGTTTTGGCAAACCTTGGAGTGGATTGCATCTCCAATCAAGGGTTTTAACGGGTTCCATCTCAGGTTCCATCTCGGGTGCCTCCTGAGTTGGTTCTCTAAAATTGGATTTGAGAGGTGCATGAGTTACATGGTTGGCACTGGACCCATGCCCACAACCTAACCTAGGGTTTCTCTCTGTTTTAGTTAAGTACTTTGACCAGTGTGCATGAAATAATGCTTTGATGCCCTTGGATTTGTAGGAATACCTTGGTGTTTTTTACCGACTCGACCCATGATTTCTCAATTGAAAAAGATGCCCAATTGGTTTTCCCAATTTGGGTAGATTCTTAGGCTTCATAATTCATTTCTAGCTAGCCTTGGAGAGGATTGCATCTTCCCTAAGGGATTTTATCTACAATGAGCTTGGGAAAGTTTTTTCACCCTATCCTCAACACAAGGTTGCATTAGGGTTAACCTATGCAAGAGAGATCAAGAAGATCACAAGATGAGATGATACAATAAGAGATTTATTTGTGCATTTATACAAAACTTAGGTGAGGTGTCACTTCAAGAAGGGAGGCATTCCTTCAAGAGGAGGTTATGGACCTACAAACAAAGGAACACACCCCAAGAGAGTCATGGAGCCTACATATCAAGTTTGATTAGGTCGTCCTTACCATACCTTGTAATACAATAAAGGAATAAGCAATGTGGCATTAGCCATAATTACAAGTAATAATGATACACAAGTTGTGGATATATGTATAGATTGGACTAATAATTTCAACAACCCCCCTTAAGATGAATAAGGGTCATAGAGAGATTCCATTGCAACACAACATCCCCCCTAATTAGCAAGTCTCTCACACCAATACAATGCCACAAACTAGTGAAGGTGGACCTCGACAATATTTTGGTGAAGATAATTGCAAGCTAATCGGTTGAAGGAACAAATACAAGCACAATACATCCCAAATCATAGGGATGGCATGTATAGTGCATCCAACGCTGAACATCTTTAGATTTATAATTATCCATAGGATTATGAATAAGTTTGATGGCACTTTGATTTTCGCAATAGAGGGGTGGAGCCCTTTTGAGGAAGACCCAAAAAAACAAGAATCTTCCTCATCTAGACAAGATGCTTTCTAGCAAGGAGAGCATTGGCATACTTATTTTGCATAGGAGATATAGCCATACTCTATTGCTTCTTAGAACACCAAGAAACTAGTCCAAAACCAAGAGTAAACAAGTAACCAAAGGTGGAATGATGCCCATTAAGATCACCAAACTAGTCTAAATTAGAGAATCCTTGAAGATAAATAATGGCTCATATTGCATAGTGAATAACCATATGAATGGTGCCCTTTAAATAGTGAAAAATATGCTTGATCACCTGCGAGTGACTCTCATGAGGTGCTTACAAATACTGTGACACAAATTGACAATAAAGGCAATATTTGGTTGAGTAAGGTAGAGAAGACTACTTGCTAAAGAGTGATAAACAATAGCATCAACTAAATGAGAGGGACAATTTGCTTGAATCTTCATCTTAATGGAAAGAGGGGTGCTAATTGGCTTGCAATCCTCCATCTAGAAGTGGTGTAGCAAATCCATAATATATTGAGGTTGAGAGAGAGAGATCTGAGAGGTAGATTGAATAATTTGAATGCCTAAAAAGTAGTGAAACAAACCAAGATCAATCATTTCAAATGAATCATGAAACCTTAACTTTAGTTTGTTAATCCAAGAGGGTGAATTGTTGGTCAGAATCAAATCATCAATAGAGTACAGTAATAAGGATTTGATTATGATGATGACAAATGTAGAGATTAGGCTCACTTTCACAACGAGAAAATCCACAACTTAGAAAAATATCATAGATCTTCTCATGCCAAGTGCGAGATACACACTTTAGTCCATGTAAAGATTTCTTAAGTCAACAAATCAATGGTTTTGAACCTTCTTGAACAAGCTCGGTGGTTGCTGCATATAAATTTCTTCTTGAAAATTGTCATGAAGGAAAGCACTTTTGACAATCATTTGATGAACCTCCCATCTCTAGGAAGAAGCTATAGATAGAATCATACATATTGAGTCCATATCGGATCTGAAGACAATGTTTCATTGTAGTTAATACCCTCTTTCTTTAATAAAAAATTCACAAGTAGCTTGACCTTATGCTTGTCAATATGTCCATCGAAATCATATTTGGTCTTATAGAGCCATTTATAGTCAACAATATTCTTATTCTTCCGTAAAGGAACCAATTACCATGTCTAATTTTTTATCAAAGCCTCATACTTGGCATCCTTAGTTGCTTCCCAAAGGGAGTTTATGACTTGATTATAAGTAGAGGGGTCTTTACTAGTGTCATCCTTTGTGAGAAGAGCCTATGTAGTGGGTCAATGCCAATGAGGACCAAGTTCACCTTTAGGATGGAAAAGTGTCTAAAAGAGTAGATAAATCCCATTTGGCCATAGGCCTTGGCCTTTCTAGAGTAGATGGAAGAATGTCTTCAACATTATTGAGTAATGCAGCTACAAGCACATTATGAGATAAGACTTCAAGTGATTCATTAAGAGTCTCACCATCAATGTCCTTTTGACTTGTCATTCTAGAAAGAGTGCTCGAGGAAACACTCATAGGAGGAGAATCATTATTAGAGTGTGGAGAAGAGATATCCACTGAAACCACTTACAAAACATCTGTAGAAAGTAGTGGGAAGGATCTTGACAAACCATGGGAAAGGAATTCACCAAATACAACTTCCATTCGATCCATCACTTGATGAGTGGAAGGATCATATAGAAAATATGCCTTTGAATTTCACTATAAACTACTAGAATACAACAATGACTTTTGGGTTCCAATTTGTTTTTCTTTGCCTTAGGAATATGGGCCCATGCATTTGATCCAAAAATTGTAAAATGTTAAACTAAGGGTTTGGAGCCATACTATGTTTGACCTTATGCTTGTCAATATGTCCATCGGCATCATATTTGGTCTTATAGAGCCATTTATAGTCAACGATATTCTTATTCTTCAGTAAAGGAACCAATTTCCATGTCTATTTTTTTTATCAAAGCCTCATACTTGGCATCCTTATTGTTAAATTAAATATTAGTTTATAATGGTCAATTAGAAATTAGACTTAGTCATTAATAAA
>CBVK0101675114.1:0-21791 GCA_900067695.1 Picea abies | reverse complement strand
ACCCAATGGTTGGAATCCCATCCCCAGCTGAAAGGGGTTGTGGTCGGTTGAGCTATGCAGGGCTTGGTTGTATCTATGTTGGACATAGGGAAGGATCTCATCCCATGTGCGAGGGTTCTTGGAATTATACATGCATAGGATATGCACAATCATTCGATTTACGACCTCGGTTTGTCCATCTATCTGGGGGTGGAAGGTTGTGGACTTGGTGAGCTTGGTGTTCAGCAGTGACCAAAGGCTCGACCAGAATGTGCTGAGAAATCGATTGCCCCAATCTGAGACAATGGATTGTGGGATTCCAAAATGTTCCCATGCTCATTCAAAGAAGATCTTGGCAGTGGCCTCTGCTGTGATGCTCTTCTTGCAGGCAACTAGAATTGCCATCTTAGAAAAGTGATCAACAACCAAAAAAATTCCCCACTTGGTGGACAGGAGGCCCAACATGTAGTCCATTAAGATGGATTCCCATGGCCTTTTAGGAGTAGGAAGAGGGGTGTACAGGCCCTGTTTCTTAGAGGTCGCTTTGGCAATAACAAAGGCAGTGCATGACCTAATATACTTGTTGACTTCCTGTCAAAGTTTCAACTAGTAGAAATGTTTTTGTAGCATTGCCATTGTATTTTTGATGCCAAAGTGTCCTGACACCAAACTGTAGTGGGCTTCTAAGATTATCTTTGCTTGCTCGCTTGATGGAACGCAGATATGGCCCATGCGACACAACAACCCATCCTGAAGATGGAAATTATCGACAATTGCGTTTGCACCCAACATTTGGTAGGTGGTGGAGAAGTCTGCGTCTGTCTCATAGATTTGGAGCCATCTAGAGGTCTCATGGCTGCAAGAGTCTAGCACTGTGGTGAGTGTCATGACTGGCGGTTTACTGAGGCAATCAACGATACAGTTGGTGCTTCCTATTTTATACTTTATGTTGAGGTGGAATTGCTACAAGTATGTGGACCACTTTTGATGGTGGTCATTCTACAATTTTCCTTGTGTTTGCATGAAGTGTAGTGGCTTATGATCAGTGTGGATGACTGTCTCCTTCCCAAGAATGTAATGTCTCCACTAACAGTAGGCTTGCACAATGGAGTACAGGCTTGTAATGTTCGTAAGTAGGGTACTTACGAACATCATCTGATAGTGTCTCACTATGATAATCCATGGGGTGGTCGTGCTGAGTGAGAACGAAGCCCACAACATATTCTGAAGCATCTATCTCGATGTCAAAGGGATGCTACAAGTATGGTAGTGAAAGTATTGGGGCAGAGCACAAGCACTGCTTCAAATCATCGAATGCTTTTTATTGGGATGGGTTCCACACAAATTTCTCCTTACCACCACCCCTGGTTATTTGGTTGAGGGCCCATGCAATATGGGAGAATCTCAACACAAACCTGTAGTAGAAATTGGCAAGGCCCAAGAAGCTCTGAAGCTCAGTGAGTGTGGTTGGGGCTAGCCAGTCACGGATGACTTGGATCTTGGTTGGATCAACATGTACGCCATGTTGATAAAAAATGTATCCTAGGTAATGGATTCTGTCCATGCCGAAGGAGCATTTTTCCAAGTTGGCGTATAGCTTGTGCTGTTGCAGGGTTTGCAGAACCTGTTGGATATGATGCAAGTGTTCTGCCCAAGTTTTGTTGTAAATGAGAATGCCATCCATATACACCATTACAAAAGTATTGGTGAATGGTCGTAGGATATCATCCATCATCCTCATGAAAGTGGTTGGAGCATTCGTCAAACCAAAGGGTATGACCAACCATTCAAAAATGCCTTCCTTTGACTTGAAGGTGGTCTTCCATACATCTGTCTATTCTATCAGTACCTGGTGGTAGCTAGACTTCAGATCAATCTTATTGAAGTATTTGCCCCCCATGAGTTGATCAAGGAGGTCGTCGATTGGGGGAATCGGGTACCGATTTCTGACTGTGATTTTATTCAGAGCCCAGTAATCAATGCAGAGTCACTAGGTTCCATCTTTCTTCTGTACTAGCACGATTGGGCTCCCACAAGGTGATGGGCTGGGACAGATGTGCCCCTTGTGGAGCATTTCTTGGATCTGTCGCTTGATCTCCTCATTCTATAATAGAGAGCAGTGATAGACTGGCCCATTGGGTAGTGATGCATCGGGGGTCATGTTTATGGGGTACTTGACCTGACAATGCAGAGGTACCCCGATAGGTGAGGAGAATATATCTGAGTATTCTTCCACGACCTTATATACTTGCTTTTTTTGTGTGGAGAGGTCATCCGCAGAGACCCTGGATGTGGCTGTGATCTTTCGCTCATTCTGAGAGAGAATCACGAAGAAGACAAACGTCCCAGTCTGAGAGATGACCTCTTGCATTGCTTAACAGAGATCAAGAAAATAGCACTAGGTAGGACTGCCTCGGGTATCCTGTACAATTTCTTGTTCAAAGTAATAATAACACTATGAGGCCTAGACTCATATACAACATGATGTTTCCATAAATAAGGTTGGCCCAAAAGAACATCACAAACTTTGAGAGGAGCAACATCACACAATACCTTGTCTTTGAAGGGCTTGATGTCATACGATAGTCGACACTGTTGGATGACATGGAGATCAATTCCTTGCCGGAGCCATCCAATGGTGTAGGATTGTGGGTGTCACATTGTCGACAAGTCCAACCTCTTGATGACCTCTGTTGAGATGAGGTTCTTCTAGCTACTGCTATCAACGATGAAGTGCAGCGAGGTTATTTTTACCCACATTTGTGAATGGAAGAGGTGCTCTCCTTCTTCTGGCTCATCTGGTTCACCAGGATGGAGCTTGGTGGTAGCAACGGTGGCACTAGGTTTCGCGTCAACGATCTATCTTCCCCTTTCTGGTTCTGAATCAAAGTCAGAACCTGCATCTAATTCAGAGGCTTTCACTTCGGCCACCAGTGACTACCTTGAGCGGCAGTTAGCAGTGTTATGCCAAGGGCTCTTATGGAAGTCACACCACTTCCCGGTATCTTTCTTTGTCTTTCCGGTGCCCTTCTTTGCTTATGGCTTGGAATCGTTGTCCTGATACTTTCCATCTTTGCTCTGTCCTTTGTTTTGTGGGTTGGGGCCTCCCTTTCCTGGATTTTGTTGTGAGGGGTTCCCAGGCCCAAATTTCCACGTCTTTTGTTTGAGCTTCTGCTCGATTTTGACAGCATATCAGTAGGCCACGCCCAAGGATGAGATGTCCAAAAATTCCATTTTGGTCTGGATGTATCAATGCAGAGCACTACGATACTTGATCACCATATGTCGCTCTGAATCTTTGATACCCATCTTGGTGCGCAAGGTATGGAAGATATTTGTGAACTCTGGCACTGCTTGATCTCTTTCTTGCCATAGTGTGGTCCATTTGGTATACAAGTTGTCATAACATCTGACAGGGTAGTATTGTTCCTTAATAGCATCCCTGAATGATTCCTAGGTGGTAGTGATTGTAAATAATAAGGGTTCCTCTGTTTCCTTTTGCTCACAAAATGTTTCCCACCAATATTTGACATGGGGAACGGATTTGAGGAGCGCAAAAGTAATATTTTCTCTATTTGAAAAGTTATGGACAAAAAAATACCCTTCTAGTAAATTCAGCCACTTGTCTACAACATCTGCATCTATTTGACCTTCAAATGCAGAGATATCGAAGTTGATTTTTACCTTGAAGGGGGCGGCACCTTCACTCGAAGAAGACGTGTCACCTGTTGGTAGCCATTGAAGGATTTGCCCTAAACTATCCATCATCTCATTCTTCTGTTGCATGAGGGCTTCCTCAAACAACATTTTGAAAGGATCTCCTGTCCTATCATATTTATTTTCTCCTGCCATGAGAGGTCATGTGGGCGTGCGAGAGATTCCATCCTCAAGAGAAGCAAGCTGGAGACCCAATTCTTTGTACTCCAACCTTGTTGGGGACATGCATTAAGACGACAAGGAGTAGACTGCTTTGATACCACTAATCCAGATTTTATGAGCAGAATGAAATGACTACAGATTATTAACAGATGCTTAACACAAAATAATAGAGATACAATAAAAATGGTTTTCTATTCAATAAGTAAATAAGTTGAAACTATAACATGCAACGGAAATCAATCTTGCTAGAATGATGGTGGCTTATCTCTGAGAAGAGATTTGATGGTTTCACTCATTCGCAAGAAAACTGGTTACAATGAGGCTCTAAAGGACTTTTACAATAAACAAGAATGTCAAAAACCCTAGACATCCAAAAACCTAAACCTAGGAGTTGAAGCGCCAAAAGTCATGTGGGCCTCGTTTGGGCAAGTCAATACATCAACTCCTCGGGGTCATAACTTTTGCATATGATCTTTGTTTGACGTCCTAAATACCTCGTTAGAAACATATATATGAGGACTACAACTTTGATCTGTGCAACACCAAATGATCTTCTATGTTTCTACCCATTTTCCCAAAAAATGTCGTTTAGGGCCTCAAAAAAGCTCTGGAAGTTTCGGACCTAAAAAACTGCTATAAATAGTAAATTACCAAAATTGTCAGAAAATTGTTTTGATCCAGTTGGAAAAGGTGGGTGGCCACTGATATCCACCTAGATCAATATAGACCGTCGAGTTTTCCCTCTTAAAGAGAGGATTTTACAAAAGTGGGGATTGAAATCGAGACAGAGTTTTATATATCCCCCTTCCTTTTCAAATTTTATGAAAGTTGAATTCCCCGGATAGCTCCGAAAATACATACCATTGATACAAATTATATGACAAAACATTAAGATTCTGAAACTTAGTTACCCTTTTCCATTTTGATGGGCTGCATGTCCACCATGTTTTCTGGGTGCGGCTCATTCAGATTAGGGATTTGGTTGACCGAGTTCGAATGTGCATGCCTTGAATTATCCTATTTCTCTCTCGGATTGCTTGGAGGTGAATGTGTGTCTTCCAGTTGTTTTAGTCTTCACTGCATTGTCTCCATCTTCAAGCAGTTGTCCTCAATCTGGCTACACTGAGCAAAGCTTTCATCCTAGATCTTTTCGATCATGAATTTGTGTTGGGAGAGTGTTTCCAACTCAAAGGATCTGTTGGCTCCCATTGCACCAAGTTGAACTCAGATTTTTCTACACCTGTCGCATTCCTCTTCCCAAGCTTCCTCTGCCCAGCTTCCCGAATCCATCGAAGCTTCATTTCCTTATTGCATTTTTCTGTGTGCGGAAGAGATTTCGCACCTGACAATTTCTTGATTTTTCTATAGGGGACAAAAGGGATTCCACATACACGAAAGGGGGTCGCTATTCTACAATAGGAAAACAGGTAGGGGTGGGGATGACCGTCTAACCAGGGGGTGAATAGAGAGACCTGAGGATGCTGCATTTCTTGGAAGGCCTCGAAAGTTCTGAGGAAGATGATTCGAGAGCCATAGAAAGCGAGAGAGGGACACCGTGAGATTGTGAAGGGGCTAAAGTCTATGCAAGGCTCAGAGAGAGGGAGGAGCCAGAGTCTCGTGGGCTGAGATAATTGGTTCAAAGCGTTGGTTCTAAGATTAAGGAAGACACCAAGAAACATAGAGCAAGGTCAAGGGATAATGGGGGGGGTGGGGTGGCGAAGAGACGAGGATAAAAAGAACCCGGACATAGGGAATTGCCCAAATAACCAAAATTTTGGGCAAGGATGACACCATGATTTCCCATGGGTCCATTAATGGATAGGGTGTACTTACCTTCATGCTCAAAGGAGACTCCCTGCGATCTGTTCCATCAAGTGCCATGAATTTGAGTCTAGAGGTGCGACTGGTATCAAAGGAGCGAATGTTCTATGCGGGATGGATTTCTCGTACCACTTCCACCATCCTTTTATGCTTGGTGACAATATCTCCCATGTTCTTTGATATGTTTTTCGGCTTACCACCTCGCAGAATGATGTCTCTAGAGATATTGTTAACCCTCTTTTCACCTCGGACAAAGAAACTCGAATGTGCTCCATGCCACCTGGTTAGTCCAGGATAGCCCTTCTCCACGTGGATGCTAACCTGCTTGATCCTTGTGATGTTGGCGATGTTCTTTCTTGTTTTGGGTGGACTTGTTCTCAACTTCGCGAGGTTTCCCCTCCCTCTTTTGTCACTTGGGATTTGAGGGGTGAGGACTCCTCTCTTATGCATGTGCCCTTTGTTTCTGTTTGAAGCCTCGGTGTGGCACCTTCTTGTATTGTCCTCCTCCATTTCATATTTAAGATTGATCATTAGCACAGGGGGGCTAAGATTGCCACTCCATCTATACTTAGGGAACCAAGCATTTCCCCTATTGCTGCATTTTCCATTTTTTCTGCTTCAGTGTTGTTTTTTCTCATTATGTGGTAGAAGGTTGTCTTAATGTCCCAAGAATCCATCCTTATTCTATACATGACTTCATTTAGGCTTAGATCTCTGGGGTTTGATCAATGGATCATCATTCTTATTATGTTTTTGGAGCTCCAAGAACGTTGAGCTCTCGAATTTTCTGAATCTGGATTATTTGTATGCCTTTTAGGAGAGCATAGGTGTCGGCTTTATTGTTAGTATCCATCCCAAGATTCCAGTGGTAGCTTAGGGATTTTTTTCCTCCAGGTATTATTATTATTATTATAATATTGTATTAAACAAATTATTATTGTTTTTATTAATATCATTAGTAATAATAATATTGCATTTTATTAATTATCTTCTTTGTCATTATTGTTTGTTTGTTTGTTTTTTAATTTGTTTTTTTTTATATATGATTGTAAGTTTGTGTGTGTGTGTGTGTGTGTGTGTGTGATGATGAATTCCCAATGAGATAGAATTGGTATATCATACCTTAAGAGGGTAAGGGATTACTTGCAATTTTTTAGAATTTTGTTTATGTGCTAAACAAAATTAATAGAAGCTTTCCAAGATCATGATAGTTTTGTTGAGTTAAAAGTTTACAAAGGTTGGTAGTGTGACAAATATTTTGAAATTGAGATCTAATCTAGGTATAGGCTGGACAATGTCACAAAGGTGACACACTCTTTCATCCCAATGTGTTTTAGGAAATCACCATTGCCCAATAACTCTTTATCACACCACATTTTCTCCTTAAATTTTGATTTAATGATATTTTTAATAGTATCCTTATTCTACAAAATTGTATCATCCATGATTCTCCAATGGCTTAGCCAAGAATGGGCATCTTTGGGCCAACTCTACTTGAATTGAAGGTGGTTATGTTGGATTTGGAAGAAATTTTAGGAAGCCTCTTGTCTTTCTTGTTGTTTAAATTGTTCTTATACAATAGGTATCTATACATATTCATCCTCTCAATGGGGGAAAGGCTTGCCTCTAAGAGGAGGATGGGATAGGTCGTATTTACTTTAATTTTGAGATTATAGGTTATAAAATTCTTTTGGATTTTCTCTATCTATCTCTAGGATTCACGAGAGATACCACATCCCCAGACTTCGCATCCATATAGAATAACATGCATAACAAGAGTCTCGAAGAGGAGCTTCTTGATATCCCAAATCCAAAGATCGATTGTTTTATAATTGTTTTCAAGCCCATACTAAGCTTTCCATTCCCCAAAAATCTTTTTTTCAATGCTATAATTCCATTTGAGCTTGTGGTGAATATCGATTCTAAGATATTGTATGAAGTCACTTCCTCCAAGTTGTTGTTGTCATACAAAAATGTAACATAAGTGATCTTATTAGATTTAATGACCATGACTTTAGTCTTGTTAGTATTAATAGTCATACCCATATTGGAGCAAAAATCCTTGAGGATTCTTACTTGCTTTCCAAGATTGTGGGGACTCTCACCATAACATATATATATATATATATATATTCTATTAAAATTTTCCCATAAAAGCTAAGTTAAATTAAGCAAAAGTCACATACTCTACTTTCCACTTTTCATGATATGATGAAAAAACTTTTTTGGAATCATGATTGCAAATATCAAAGAAAGTGGGATGAGATTTCATAATATGTTGTTTAGGCCTATGCAAAGGGAGGTTTTCCATCATTAGTGATTGCAAGACTTTGTTCGAAACCCATTTCTTAAAAGCATTGGCAATATGTGGTGATTTGTTCAACTATTCTTTGGAAAATGAAATTTAAACAAGTGTCACTACAGTGGCGGTGTCCCTGGCGAAAATTGAAAAAATGAAAATGGCTAAAACCTAACCTGCTTCGAAAAACTATCATTGGCCTACTTGGAAAAACTATCACTAGCCTATAATTACTAGCATGCTTTGGAAAACTATCACTGGAATATAATTAGTAGTGTTCACACATAGGACCTCCCTAGTGAGGAGTGATATTGAATTGGCAGCCATAATTTCTATCCGGACGCTTATTCTCTAATAGATGTGCACAAAAAAAAACTTTACAATGTGAAGATATTAGGCATAGTTTACCCTGGGTAATATGGAGCTGCCACTAGAAAGGAATCTCCATGATCTGGAAGGAAAAACATTAAGAGATCGTTGGTTGTTGTTACTGCAGTAGTGAGAACTAGGCTATCAGGATGGAACTTCACTTTGTTTCCTCCCAATGACTCTATGAAATTGTTGGAAACATGCCAACAATTTTTCCCATGCGGTCACATGCATATGTAGATGCACATGCACATGCGCATGCATGCAATACATTTATGACTTGTTCGTGTAACTATGTGATGTATTCATGATCAGTCTATGTAACTGAGTGATAGATGTTATATATACGAGCATACCCATAGAGGTATAGGAAAATGTGAGTGAAACTTGGAATAGTTTCTACCAAACCTCTTCTGAGGGAGACCTTTGAGTATATTTCACATAAACTAGGAGTAGTTTCTACGCCACAATGATTCACATGACATAGGGCACAGTAAGACAAGGAGAGAGAAGTAAAAGACATGAAGAATCCAATAAAAGAATATTTTGAATGCTTTTCAAATACATTGAAGATTTACATGAGGAAGCACCATGAAGAGAAAGCAAAGGCTTGAAGACAGGGGGAGAAAACCAAAGGTACATACATGCTTGAGATATATCCTTGGTACATTGTGTATGGTTGTTACGGTTCATTGTTAGAGAAACATATTTGTGATGACTGGTACATGTGTGAGGAATATACTTGGTATATGATCTTGGTTATGGTATGGTGCATGCTTGGGGAATATTTAGCATTGGCACATGATTTACGTACATATTGGCTACATGGTTGAGTGAGGTATACTCTTGTATCTAGGTTGGTATATGACATGACTATTATGATTCACTATTAGAGACATATATTTGAGATGTTGGTACATGTTTGAGGTATACACTTGAAGTATGGTGGGATATGCATGAGGCACATGATTAGGTATCTTGAGGAACTTCTTTGATGATATGGTACAGTTTTATACATGATTGATAATGTGGTTTATACATGTTGATGTTATAGTACTTGGTACACGATTTGATTGGTTATTCATCATTGAGGTTATGGTTTATACATTGATGCATATGTTGGTACACAATTGATGGATGATATGGTACAAGATTTGTTATAACACATATTGATGATCAGTTACAGGTTGATGAGATAGAGACAATGACAGAGATAGTGACAGGTTGGATACAATGACAGGTTGATAGTGACAGGTTGGATACAATGACAGGTTGATAGTGACAGGTTGGATGCAGTGTCAATGATAGGTTGGATGATAGGTTGATAATCAGAGGTAATGACAATATTAGTGGTATTGAAAATTTGGTCTTCATTTATATTTCAGGGTGGCAGGATGGGGAAAGGAAAGGGGGTTGTAGCCTCTTTCTAGTTGGTGCCAGAGAACATAGGGAGTTGGAGCTTCCTTTTGGTTGGAGACTGAGAATCGAGGGGTTGTAGCCTCCTTTTAGTTGGAGCTAGAGAATTCAGGGAGTTGTAGCTTCCTTCAAGTTGGAGCCTTTAAATAGGGGGTTGTAGCCTTCTTCTATTTGCAACTGGATAATTGGGAATTTGGTGCTTCCAATGAATGTATTATTTGATATATAAGAAAATAATTATGTGGTTTTCTGCCATTTGGGTTTCCATGTAAATTATGTTGTATTGTGTTTCTGTAGATGTATATTATTCTCTATTGATTTGTAGTGCCCATTATATATTTATGATATATTGTTGATGAAATTAATGATTAAATATTATGATTAAAAGGTTATAATAAGTTCTTGTATTGATTCACCCCTCCTCTCAGTATTCCAACAAAAGCCACCTCTAAAGCGATGCAAAATAGGTGACCAAGAATCTAAAGAGCCTCATCTTTGGTTTGAGGAGACTAGTTTGGTTGAGGTGGAAGTGGTTGACGAAAGTCCTCCACCAAACTTTAACACTCCTTTGACTCATCCTAAAGTGCCTATACTTGTCTAGGTAAGGGAACTTTTTAGTGCATCTTTTTCTTTGTTGATCAATCTTCCCACCATGTGAGGACCAAGTGTTTTTTCTAGTGTATCTAAGCCATCAATCCCATCTACAAGTGGGACTAGGGGCATCCATGTGATGTCCAAATTACCTTATCTTTGTACCATTGGACCAACACCATCTATCACTTTTTTTGTAGGTCCCTTGACCTAGGGGACCATGATTATGTCTTATTTTCCATCCATTAGTATGCCTAGCATTCCTATGCCCATCCCTTCTATTTTGATGCCAACCTATGGATATTTTTCTAGTGGAGGGGAGAGCATTGGTTTTACCATGGGAGGCGGAATTCCTTAAATCTCCACCATTCATATGAGCATCCTAACATCGTCAGGTGTGGGTGTACATGTTGGATGGAACATTCTTAGTGTTTTTGGGGTTGTCTCTAGTCGGGATGAGGGTAATAGTGTGTCAGGAGGTTTTAAATTCCCATAGGTTAGCACACCTTTCCTTGGGGGCACATCTCTTGGGGGTAACTTTTCACAGTGGGGAGGCTTTCCCTTTATCAATACCTCAAGTTCTAGGGGGTTCTTCCCTAGGACTAATTTTGAGAAAAATTTTCTTATAAGGTCTACATCTGTCCCTAAGGGAAGTCCCCTAAGGGACACATCTATCCTAGGGAGAATTCATGCCCCTGGAAGTGCCACCATCCCTGGGGGAAATCACTCTTTAGGAACAACTCAACAACCATCTAATAGTATGAACATAGGAGTACCTCAAGGTTCCTAGGATAGTAGAGATTTTATCCTCCTCCTAGTATTCATTTTCTCATACGTCATTTCCTTTCCTCACAACATTAGAATAACTTGATTTGTCACGGTTTGCGAATGACCCTATTTCCCACAACCATTCATGGCCAGTCATGCCTTCCAAGATACTATTATACATGCCAAAATTTGATGGAAAGATGGGAGAATATGCCTCTACACACATCATGATGTATCACTTGTGGTGCTCATCCAATATTGTGATGGATGATAGTGTAAGGTTATGTCTCTTCAAAATATCCTTGATCGGAAGTGCCACCAAGTGGTATATTGAGTTACAAGGCACTTCCTTTAAAAACTTCAATGACTTGGAAATGGAATTTCTAACTTATTACCAACTACCCATTCAATATGAGATAGGAACAAAGCTCTTAACATCACTATGTCAAGATATCGCCACCCACATTTCTTATCATATACATGAGTGATGGAAAAGGGGAAGGGTGACAAAGATTCAGATCATGGATGATCTATTGATGGAATGGTTCACCAAATTTGTCCTTCCAACCATTTCCAAGTATGTAGCTATGGTTGGGGAGGCTACTAAGGATAAATCCATTATGCATTCCCAACACTTTTATTTGATCTACTCTTATTCAGATACTCTTTATGACATGATCCTAATAAGTCAAACCCATGACCCCATATCGAAAACGTGGTTGGTTCTATTTCCCATGCCTCTGTGAACCAGTTGTCTGACCATATGAGTCATGTATTTATTTTTTCACACCCATTAGATTCTGGTTTTAATGTTCAAACTACCACAATCCCTACTCAGACCTCCAAGGTGAATTCAATGCAATCCACAAAACTGAAGAATCCTCGACAACCTACAGAAAAGAAGAAGAGGAATAAAAATAAAAATTCCAACACAAAGCAAGGGACTGCTCCCACCCAAAACACTCAACAAGGGGGCATGAAAGAGAAAAAGAAGATTTGGTTCCCATCAACGATTTTTGGGGAGGACTACCCTACTCATCAGTGTACTTGAAATAATGAGATCCATCCATTTTTTGCTCAACAAATAAGCTCCTAGAAGTTGGTTGTATTAACTTAACCTCTCCCCCCCCAACTCCAACACACAGTTGCAACAAATCTTGCCTCTCCGCAAGGGGGCATGGAAATTACCCCTAAGCATGAGGGGTCTTCCACAAATGCCACAATTTTCATGTGTGACTAAATTATAAATTTGCATGAGAGGGGATGGTAAGGGGAAACATTGATAGTTAAGATGACCCTGCTAGACTAGTACATTGCTGGATATAAATTTTTCAGAACCAGAACAATCTTCTATCCCATCAAATTACCAATCAAATTAGTAGTTAGAAAGTCTTCCTCAAGAGTAAATGAGGAGATGGGAAGAGTGCCTGTCTAGAAACTTCCTGATCTGACTCACAAAATCTTGTTGGTAAAGACAAGAAAAGTCAGGAAAATCATGGGCAGAGGGCAGAAGAGACACACAAAGGGGTAGAGAGACCACTCAAGAGAAAGCAAAGCATGCGAGGCTCTCTAGTCTGAAGGAAAAATGAATATATGTTGTTCTTGGTACATGAGTGCTTAGATAGTTTTTTCTAATTGAGTTGATAAACAGAGATGAAGTGACTGAGTGAATAATCAAAGTAAGCTCCCTTGCTTGGTGGATAGAAAAATGATATGCTAGGGACATGTGGGAAAAAGGAGAGTAACCTTTATCCCTTGATGTAGATGAGAAAAAAGGAAAAAATTCATCTATCTCATGGCATCATGATCTAGCTAGGGGGTGCCCAGTTGAGGAATACTCAAAGAGAAAATTGTGCCTATGGTTGGGTGCAAAAGACCACCCCTTTTAATAGTTAATAACTAATTTCAAATTTCAGATAAGTGTGACTTTGAGCTTCATATAGTCTTGACTGCTTTGTTGTAATGTGTATCTTATTGAGTTAAATAATGGAAAAACCTGTTATATTGTTTGAATGATAGAATTGTGGCTCTGATGACCTAGCGGCTTGGGAAATTTGAAGTAAACGGGAACATCATATTTTTTTATATAATGTTTTCCTACCTCTGTTTAGAAAGGGAGAACTGCTAGCAATGGGATTTTAACTGAACTTGGGGACATAAGACTTCGACCCCTGTGTTGGTTGGAAAATCCTCTAGGGATTACCCAAGGACCAAATCCGCAGGTGTATAGTCAGGACAGACTCTATGGGACTACTCCAGTCCTATTGATCTCTCGAAATTACCTTTTCCATGTTATAGACTTCGTGTTCTATAGACGAAAGGTGCTTCCTTCAAAGAAAGGGGTTATTCCAAGTGGCCTAGTTTTCTTTAAATAACTATGATGACTCAACCCCCATTCGTACATAGCAACCCCTAATAACTACCCCCCTACGAATTAACATACTGAATTATGATAAGTATTACTGTACCCATACCAATTAACACACTGAAATATGATAAGTTTTCCCACTATGTTGTTTAAAAGAAAGTGTTCTCATACAAGTTGCTATAATTAAATTACATTTAATTTTAAATAACAAATTTATTTCTTATCAAATCTATCATGTCATTATTTAAACTAGCACAACGGCTAGTGAACGCGAAAGGCTTAAATTATTACAGTAATTTTTTAAAAATAATATCAATGAATTTTAATTGTGCTAATCTTCAATAGGTATACGCCTTCATCTTCAATGTATAGCCATCAGATTAGAATTTAAGATTTAAAGATCATTAATTGTGCTCATCTCCAATAGGTATACGCCTTTCTGAATAATAATATAAAAAAAATAGCTACTTATCTTAATATGATAAAAGTCATTATTTAAATAAAACACAAAAACAACCACGTATCTTAATATGATAAAAGTCATTATTTAAATAAAACAAAAAAAACAGCCACGTATCTTATATGATAAAAAAGTGTGAAAGCTACTCCTTGTCACTACAAATATTGAAATACAATTGTGTGGACCATTTTTTTCTATAATTTTTTAATATTCCATCATAAACGGGCTTTACAGGTAGGCCCAGATCACTTTCTGGACCTGTAAATCAAAATCAGAAAACATTGTGTGAGAAAAACAAAAAAAAATAGAAAATTATAGTTTAGCGACACCAATTCAACTTGAGTCCATTTTGATTGACAAATCTACTTTACAAATTATAATTCTACGGTTTTTCAAACACGACACTCTTATTGATTTGATTGATAAATCTAACAACTTCAAGATTGACACACTTACTCCACATTGACCTTTTAATGAGAAATTGATCAACACCTGGCATCCACATTATCAAGGTCCCCAATGGGTTATTCTCCATTCCATGCCAACAATACAATCTCTCCATCTATAAGCCTGTTGTGTTTTACACGACCTCCATTACAGTTCACTTGTGCAGTTCAATATTCTTCTCTTAGTTCCTCCTGGCAGAATTCTATTTAAAAAAAATGTCATGTACATACAATCCTCAAAAAATATACAATGCATTCATATGTTTCCTGTGACTGAATTTTTTTTGACAGTGGGGAACATGGGTGTGTTGATGAGCTTTATACACCAAGCTATGGCACATTGATTGGATCACTTGGGTGTCACCAAGCTCTGAGGCTCTGGCAGAGCTTGTGCAGCAGCAGACACCCTCACCGCACCTGTAATGGAGTTCATGTCCGAGAGCAACGTCTCGGCTTCAAAATCGCACAGATCCAATGAATACATGGAAGATGGCTGAGTAGCAAATTTGTGATTTCATTTTTGTTAGCAGAGAAGAAAATGAAGCCCAATATTGTGATGGAGAGGTACGAATTAGGACGCAAGAAAATGAAGCCCAATATTGTGATGGAGAGGTACGAATTAGGACGCATGTTGGGGAAAGGGACATTCTCCAAGGTCTACTATGCGACAAACCTCAAGACTGGAGAGAACGTTTCCATTAAAGCCATCGACAAAGAAAAGATCCATGAGGTCGGCATGATCAACCAGATTAAATGAGAAATCTTGGTTATGAGATTGGTCTGTCACCCCAACATCGTTCGGCTCTATGAATTCATGGCGACCAAGTCGAAGATTTACATCGTCATGGAGTACATAAAGGGCGGAGAGCTCTTCAACAGGGTTGTCGAAAAGAGGATATTGAAGGAAAGGGAGGCGAGGAAGCATTTTCAACAACTGATAAGAACGGTCGACTTCTGTCATAGCTAGGGTGTGTACCACTGAGACTTGAAGCCAGAGAATGTGTTATTAGATGACAGTGGGAACATGAAGGTTTCTGATTTCAGGTTCAATGTGCTGCCGAGGAAAAGATCAAGCAGAGAGAGAGAGATGGATGGGAGGATACAGGGATTTAGAGAGAAACAAAGAGAGAGAGGTAAAAAGAGAAGGGGTAAGAAGGGGATGGGGGAAGGGGATGGGAGGGAGAGGGAGAGGGAGAGTGTGTGAAAGAGAAAAGAAATGGAGGGAGAGAGAGTGTTGTACTAGGGTGAGGTAGGGAAGGGGAGAGAGAGAAAGATAGGAAGAGAGAGAGAGAGAGAGATGACTCTGTTGATTAAAGGCACACCTACAGTATAACAATAAACTTCTGTCGTAGGAACAATGTTATTTATTTCTAGTGAGTAGATTGATAAAATGCTTGATTAATAGCTGTAATAGAAAACAAAAGGTAAGTGGTAAATCGCATAGCGAAGCCACAGTGTTTTTGTGTTTGATCAGGGCAAGACAGGGTATCTAGTATAAAAGAGTAAAATAATCACATGAAAAGAAATAAACATGAATTCTGGAAGTCCCAATCTATTATAATCTCAAACGGAAAAATATTTTTCTTGTTTTTTTTTCCAATTGACATATATATTAAAAATCCCAAAATCTGGATGGAATACCACAGGCATAGGTTTCCCACGAAAAAATTTCATGCAACTAGTTCGTGAGTCAAATTTACGAATGGGTGGAATGAGACTCAGGTTAAAAATCCTACCAATACTAATTTATGTCATAAACAAGTGTACGAGCATAAATGAAATCTGGAAGTCGTGAATGCAATCACATAATTCCCATGGAAAACAAACCCTTAGATGCACTTTTTACTATGCTAGTTTTAGGTGTACTACCATGCATGATCGAATCATATTGGGGAATGACTGTGTAATCAAATAAATTCTGGAAAATAACTAGAATAATTCAAGAAAGGAATTCAACTCTGTATTGACAAACCAATTTTTGGAAAATATAGAGGAGGATGTTAAACACAGAAAGTGTCAGATCTGAACCCGTTACTTCATTTATATCCACAGAAAAATAAACTCAATACATAATGTTCATATTACTTAAAGGGAACGACTGTCTAGATATCACAAATCCAACCAGGCTCAAGCTTGGCGTACTTTCTAAGTACCAGTTATTAATACAAATTAGGGTGTACCCTTGAATAACTAATACAGAACTTGGAAACGAAAGATCTTCAAAGTATTAAGGATGATACGTATCCTTGACAATCAGTGCATGTAAACTCGAAATAACTTAAATGGAGGGGTACTATATTTGGAACCCGAATACCTCTTGAAAGAGTGAATAGGGTGTTCCCATGCTTCAGCGTGATCGCACCCTGCATGAAGTAATGTGAAACATTAAAATATATCCGATAGAAATAGTATGATCAATTTAAAGAACAGAATGTAATTAGAAAGGAGCCAATGAAATACTTAGCTACAATGGAGGGTTTTGTACCCTTCGCATCGTGCCAAACCGTGTGCCTCCCAGACCAAAAGGGGGAAGAGGAGTTCATGTCTCTTTGATGGGTACCCTAGCACATCAAAGGGGCCCATCATTAGTGACAAATACCAGTATTTAATCCAAAAGAAAACATTGCAAGAATGATATGCGTATAATGAGCATAAAGTAATTGTAAATATAAAACCAATGTAACAATCCAAATATAAATGAAAAGGATTAAAACTCCTCGGGCCATTATAACGACACCTCTAATCGGTATAATAACACCAGTGAACCTATTAGTTAAACACATAAATTTTTCAAGATCAACACTATAGCGAAAGGTCTATTACGCACCCAAGCAAGGAAAACCCGACCATAACACTATGTCAACTAGGAAAATAACTGACGGAGGAAGCCAAACCCATTAACAAAAGTTCAGTTAAAAAAATAGAATACCTCGAATGCACAATTTTAAGAGACACCGTGATAAGTCCTTCCACAAGAGGAAAATGACTTGGCCTCAACAACAAGGCTAGTACAGAGAAAGGGGTAAACTGTGTAAAAACCTAAACCTTGATAGGGTACCACCGACCCCTTTTTACTACTGTAACGTCGATGTAAAACAAGAATGCTACCGAGGAACTGACCAGGAATTGGAGTATGCAGAGACTTGCTTGATGAGACAGAAAGACCCGAATGCAAAATGAAAGGTCAGTCAAGTCGACTTACCTCACACAAAGTTGCCCATTGAGAAGTTTTTCTTCCAAGATCTCTCTCACCTGGAACAAGGTTCGAATCACAAAAACATGCCCGAAATCCAAAACAGAGTTTGGTCTGGAACATTTCATCCTCCTTCACCAAGACAAGACCGAAATGAAAGTGAAAGCTATGGAATACCCTTTTGCATGGAGTAATGGTAATGGGTGGTAACCGTACTTGGCCATGTCAATATATGGTAAGTGTCAACATTTCATTCGGGAACGCCAATAGAACTCTAAATCGAATAGACTTATCTCAAGGTGCCCTAAATGTTACAGACAGTCCTTTAAGGCAAGAGGGTTCCGACCTGTATCGTTTGCTTAGAATATTAATGGAAAGGTACCTGGATGGCCTACTTAGGGTTACTTTTATCTCCTTGCTATACCGGTTATATGTTGAACCTAACTACCATTGCATTAACCATCCAAAGTGGATAGCCTAATGTCGTTAATTACCGAGAAATTTTGTAGTAGCACGATTTTAACCATAACCTTCCCAAGTTTAGCCTCTGTGCGCCTTAATTCATTTGTGCAGATTAGTGTCCAAATTATACCCAAATAGTATCTGGTTAAAGGTATTTCTATATAATATTAACCTCTTCTTTAGACCTTATAATAGTATTTCAAAACGAGTGTTATAAGGCCTTACATCTATGACCATTGCACTAATATAATAGTGGTTCTAAGTAGTTACATCTCCACATCATAAAGTGGGTTTTGGAAACGAAAATGGTGGATAGTTCTAAGTTTCAATGGAATAGAATATCATTAGTTATGTACCTGTGTTCATGTATAACTCAATATCGAAATAGGAATAGGCAACTATATGTTAAAATAGGATAGAGAAGTAAAAGGCAATAAGACTAATGTACATTATGGTCGACAAATGATTGAAAGTTTTGAGACACATAATCAACTCAAAGTACCCAATTAAATTTTATTTTTTTTATGTAAATTATGAGGTACATTACATATGGTATCAGAGAAAAAAGGTTACAACAGTGGACCTGAACAGGGCCACAATAGCTGCTTAGTTTATATATTATGATTTATGTTAAACTAATAAAAATCTTATGGTTACAAATAGAAAGCTATTTCTGTTTTGTGTTAATTATGGCAACTCAGGACAATGCAAAAATCAAGATGGTAGAAAACCCACAGCAAGGACCCCTTGGAGATCCAAGACAGAATAGTGACAGAAGCTCACCCACGAAAGTGTTGGAAATAATGAGAAACTTGATTGTTGAACTACAAATTTTCAAAGCGGACAATGAAAAATTGAAGAAAGCACAATAGGAACAGCAAGAGATAAATGAAGTCTTACTGCGCAATATAGTGACCAAGAAAATCCCAAAGGACGATAACCACAAGGAAGAAGTTATCAAAAGGGCCTCCGAGAACTCAGGGCTGGAAACAGAAAAAGGACATAGTTCGTCTGAAGGAACACCTTCAGCTGAAGAAAAAACTAAATTTGACAGAAAAAGAAAACAAGTAGACCACCTCGAAGGAGAATTTAAAAATATTAAACCAGCTACCTTTGATGGAGAATCCAAGATGGGAGAAGAAGCTGAGGCATGGCTGTTGGACATAAAAAAATACTTCCAGCAACATGAAGGTCAAAATGGCCATCTACAATCTGAAAGGGAAGGCCAGCATTTGGTGGCAGGACCTAAAATTGGCCAAGGGCCTAAAGGAGAAACAGTTGGAATGGTCTGACTTTAAAAAGTATTTCAAGAAACAATACCTTTCGGAGAGTTACTATGAAAGGAAGACAAAAGAATTTTATGAGTTACGACTTGGGCAGAGGGAAATGGAGGACCTTATAAACAAATTTCTAGAACTGCTAAGGTTCATACCATACATCCAGGAGGATAAAGTAAAAAGTCATCGATTTCTAAGCTATCTACCACAGTCCTACAAGGACGGAATTGAGTTTGACAACCCCAAATCCTTGAGTGAAGTATTCAGGAAAGCGCGAATGTGCTACGATCAGTATAAACAGTGGGTAGAGTTTCCCAAATCCTGGAAGGATAAGAAACAAGATCAAATGAACCAATGGAAGAAGGGGTACTAGCCAAATCCTTATCGGAATACAACAAAAAAAATTTCGAGAAAGGATTTTCACTCCAATAATCCAAATACAGAAGGCAATGGTAAACCGGTAAACCTAGGAACGAAGTTTGGAGACAGCTCCTGCGAGCCATTAAAGTGTTGGGAATGTGGAGAGACTCATCTAAGGAGGAACTGTCCATGTTTGAGTTCAACAAATAGAATTCTTGTTCATAATCTGTAGGAAGCCTCGACGGTGGGAGACGTGGGTAGAAGCCTACATCGGATAAATGCAACCATAGATGGTCGAAAAGGTGACCACCAGTCTTCGGTGGTAGAAATCAAAGGTAAAATCAATGACACTTGAATTTATGTTTTAATTGACCCTGGAGCTACATTAAGTTATATTAGACCTAATGTGGCAGAGTCAAACAAACTTAAGAAACTGAAGCAAGCAAAACCATGGCTTGTACAATTAGCGACTTGTACTAAAAGGAAAGTAGTTGACTTTGTTTTGGATTTTGAGTTCAGCTTAGATGGTCAAAATATAAGGACCAATCTGAACATCCTACCACTAGGATCTTACGATATGATTATCAGGATGGATTGGTTGGAACAACACAAAGAAATACTAGATTACTATACAAAGATACTTAGCTATAAAAACGATTTTGGCACTGTTAGAACAACCCAAGGTGTTAGCTTCAGAAGTAACTCCTAGATTGCTTGCAGGAGCAGAGCCCAACACCCATCAGTTTTATGTCATGATTTGTTTAATGGGGTGATCAGATGGGTGAAGACTCAAGATAGTATAGCTTTAACTTGGGAAACTGGGCCTGGTATGTAGAAAGGAAGGGAGGTCTTGATCCAACTTCTATCAGTAAGTTGATTAAAGGGTGGTAGATGGAAGACTTGTGAGGAGGGTGAGTAAGACTACCTCAGGCAATAGGCCTTCGGAAGCTTGAAGAAGAAAAACTCAAAAGCCAATATCCTCTTGGTCCAGAGTTTCAAAGAGTTGAGGGGGTGACTCGACTAAATCCTTCAATTCCGAGTCAT
Organism: Picea abies; assembly: GCA_900067695.1. NCBI lineage: Eukaryota > Viridiplantae > Streptophyta > Pinopsida > Pinales > Pinaceae > Picea > Picea abies. Next base: position 1,059 of record CBVK0101675114.1, on the reverse strand, counting down.
TTCAGCACTGGGAACATCACAAGAACCGATTAGAAACAGCGTGACTATTATAGTGATCCAACCTACATCATCCTATAACAGCCACAGCTCGAATGGATCCCCCAATTCTGAGTTGTTCTAACACAGTAAACAAAGAAATGGAAGGGAAGCTGACATACATAAGGTAAGAAATCTCAAATGCCTTTTACATTAACCAGAGTGACCAGCACTTCATCAAAACCTTACAATCGGGAGCTTTGCTCAACCATCAATGTCTACAAAAAAACAAAGACTGAGTCTATATACTCAGGAAAATTCACCTCACAAAGGCGTGCCCAGTCGCCCAAATCTTGGTGTCCCTTCAGTCAAACTTGTACTGATACCTTTCTTTAAGCACCACCTTAACTACGCATGGCTCCTGCAAGGAGGGTAACTGAGCCATTAGGTGTTGGGCTAGTGTGCGCAGACTTCTCTGTCGAGTTGAGGACTTTGGCATGGTTTCTTTGAGAAAATTGATACATAGGACCTCTTTGGGTAGACGGCTTGCCAGAACCTCCATTCCCTCACTTAATGAATGAAAGGAGGTTTCAACCACCCACTCTTGCCGTCATTTACTCCAAACGAGAAATAGTATGGAGGTCGAATCCGATGGCGCCTGGAGATCACGACGATCCCCTCTATAACTAAACTCAACGCCCTGGCCTTCTTTACACAACTCCTTTCTTCCTCCAAGTGACCATGGACTGTGACCATGTGCCTATTTCCAAGGCGCTTTCGGCCTTTGAAAATATGAAAGGGCTGATCCTTGCTGATCAAAATCACGATGGGAAAAACAACGAGATGGCTCAATTTGCTGCTAGGTGTTCCCTTTAGATGGACAGCTGGAAATGCTTCGTGATGTTGCGGGCCTCATTTCCGGCGCTTTCGGCGCTGTCGGGGTTCAGGGTTTCGTGATGTTCAAAGACATAAAATCTTCACCATACGAACTCCCAAATGCCGAAAAGCCGACGCGACTAGATCTTGCGCCATGCGTCCTTAGGATGAATGGACGAGGGGGCATTCGATATTTAAAAGGGAGCC
>CBVK0101675112.1:0-12714 GCA_900067695.1 Picea abies | reverse complement strand
TGGAACAACCATGTTAAATTTAGTTGAGCATGACTCCATGAGTGGGAACGCATTGGAACTACCTCTGGGTTGATTGTTACAAGTGGAAAATCCGTGATTTGGCCATTGGAAGCCCCCGAAAATTAGAGATTTAGAAAGCTGCAAAAATTCCCAAGGGGGAGAAAAAAAGTCCTAGGCAAATTAATAAATAGCATATGTGAGGAGGCAGGACGCTGCCAAGTATGCTGGGAAAGGAGACCATTGTTTTTTTTTTTTCCTTGCTGTTATGAGCACTACTGTGTGAGTGTGAGGCAAGAGGATTCTACTGGAATTGAAGGACATTGCTGGAGAGGAGATTTCAATTCACCCTCATGGATTCATGGTCAGGCTAGGGGGTGAATCGGGCAAGTAGATTGGCTGCCATGTTCTAAGGTTGGGAGGAACGTGGTTGCTCTCTTTGGCTTCCCACAAATTTGATTCAGATATGCTACTCTATCTTATCCTGGTTAAATGTCATGTGTTGCAATCTGTTTACTTCTATGAAGGAATTTATGGTTGAATACTGTAGTGGGGAAAGATCTATCCATTACATCCTAGTCGTTAGCTAGAAATGGACTTATTTATTTAGACGTGATGCTTTGTAATTACTAAGGTCATTGAATGTATTAAATAGTAAGACAAGTTCTGTAGAAGTTACTAATCTCATAATAGAATGGACTACAGACTACATCTATCTTCTTAATTAATTATGTTGAGAAAAATGAAAAGAAAATTATTTGCATAAGTGATTGAAGCCACACGTACCAATATCTATGGTAGATTATATTTCTTGTAGATGATTAGAGTATACAGCGAGCCTCCTTTAGTGATTATACAAGTCCAAATTCAAAGTAAATACACCCTATATCATTGAGGTATTAATCAATATGTATATAAACCTGTACATATATATATATATAATGGGCATTATGTATAAGCGGTACAATGATGCTGAAGTAAACTCACTACAAAAGAATCCGAAAAAACTAGATAGATATATATAATCATATACATAGGAAAATAATTCAGCAAACTCCCCAGACCCCATTACAAAAATTGGAGTATATGTACATCAGTATGGTGGTGATAGTAAATTAGTGATGACTCTGTTGATTAAAGGTGCACCAACAATAAACTTCTATTGTAGGAACAATTTTATTTATTTCTGGTGAGTAGATTGATAAATTGCTTGATTAATAGATGTAATAGAAAATAGAAGGTAAGTGGTAAATTGGATAGCGAAGCCACAGTGTTTTTGTGTTTGATCAGGGAAAGATAGGGTATCTAGTATAAAGGAGTAAAATAATCACATGAAAGGAAACAAACACGAATTCTGGAAGTCCCGATCTATTATAATCTCAAACGGACAAATATTTTTCCTGTTTTTTTTTTCAATCAATATATATATTAAAAATCCCAAAATCTGGATGGAATCCCACAGGCATAGGTTTCCCACAAAAACATTTCACGCAACTAGTTCGTGAGTCAAATTTATGAATGGGTGGAATGAGACTCAGGTAAAAACTCCTACCAATACTAATTTTATATCAGAAATAAGTGTACGAGCATAAATGAAATCTGGAAGTCATGAATGCAATCACATAATTCCCGTGGAAAACAAACCCTTAGGTGCACTTTTTACTATGCTAGTTTTAGGTGTACTACCATGCATGACCGAATCATATTGGGGAATGACTGTGTAATCAATTAAATTCTGGGAAATAGCTAGAATAATTCAAGAAAGGAATTCAAATCCGTATTGACAAACCAATTTTCGGAAATTATAGAGGAGGATGTTAAACACAGAAAGTGTCAGATCCGAACCCGTTACTTCATTTATATCCACAGCAAAATAAACTCAATACACAATGTTCATATTACTTGAAGGGAACAATTGTCTAGATATCACAAATCCAACCTGGCGCAAGCTTGGTGTACTTTCTATGTACCAGTTATTAATACAAATTAGGGCGTACCCTTGAACAACTAATACAGAACTTGGTAATGAAAGTTCTTCAAAGTATTAAGGACGAGACATAGCCTTGACCATCGGTGCATGTAAACTCAAAATAACTGAGACGGAGGGGTACTGTATTTGGAACCCGAATACCTCTTGAAAGAGTGAAGAGGGCATTCCCATGCTTCGGCGTGATCGCACCCTGCACAAAGTAATGTGAAACATTAAAATATATCCGACAAAAATAATATGATCAATTTAAAGAACATAACATAATTAGAAAGGAGCCAATGAAATACTTAGTTGTAATGGAGAGTTTCATACCCTTCGCCATCACATCAAACCGTGTGCCTCCAAGACCGAAAGGGGGAAGAGGAGTTTGTGTCTCCCTAATGGGTACCCTCGCACATCAAAGGGACCCATCATTAGCACTAAATACCAGTATTTAATCCAAAATAAAACATTGAAGGAATGATATGCGTATAATGAGAATAAAGTAATGGTAAATATAAAACCAGTGTAACAATCCAAATATAAACGGAAAGGATTAAAACACCTCCGACCATTAGAACGACACCTCTAATCGATATAATAACACCAGTGAACCTATTATTTAAAAACATAAATTTATCAAGATCAACATTGTACCGAAAGGTCTATTATGCACCCAAGCAAGTAAAACCTGGTCATAACACTCTGTCAACTAGGAAAATAACCGACAGAGGAAGACAAACCCAATAACAAAAGTTCAGTTAAAAAAATAGAATACCTCGGATGCACAATTTTAACAGACACTGTGATAAGTCCTTCCACGAGAGGAAATGGCTTGGCCTCGATAGGAAGGCTAGTATAGAGAAAGGGAGTAAACTGTGTAAAAACCTAAACCTTGCTAGGGTACCACCGGCCCCTTTTTACTACAGTAACCTCGATGTAAAACAAGAATGCTACCGAGGAAATGACCGGGAAATGGAGTATGCAGAGACCTGCTTGATGAGACAGAAAGACTCGAATGCAAAATGAAAGGACAGTCAAGTTGACTTACCTCGCACAGAGTTTCCCATCGAGAAGTTTTTCTTCCAAGATCGCTCCCACCTGGAACAACGTTTGAATCACAAAAACATGGCAACGATGCTAAGACGGAAGCCAAAACAGAGTTTGGTCTGGAATGTTTCATCCTCCTTCATCAAGCCAAGACCGGAATGAAAGTGAAAGCTATGGAATACCCTTTCGCATGGAGTAATGGTGATGGGTGGTAATCGTACCTGGCCATGTGAATATATAGTAAGTGTCGACATTTCATTGGGGCATGCCAGTGGAACTCTGAATCGAATAGACTTATCTTGGGGTGCCTTAAATGTTGCAGATAGGCCTTTAAGGCAAGAGGGTTCCAACCTGTATCGTTTGCTCAGAATATTAATGGCAAAGTACCCGGATGGCCTACTTAGGGTTACTTTTATCACCTTGCTATACCAGTTATACGTTGAACCTAATTACCATTGCATTAACCATCCGAAGTGGATAGCCTAATGTCGTTAATTACCAAGAAATTTTGTAGTAGCACAATTGTAACCATAACCTTCCCAAGTTTAGCCTCTGCGCTCTTTAATTCATTTGTGCAGATTAGTGTTCGAATTATACCCAAACAGTATCTGGTTAAAGGTATTTCTAAATAATATTAACCTCTTCTTTAGACCTTATAATAGTATTTCAGAACGAGTGTTATAAGGCCTTACATCTACGACCATCGCACTAATATAATAGTTGTTCTAAGTAGTTACATCTCCACATCATAAAGTGGGTTTTGGAAACGAAAACGGTGGATAGTTCTAAGTTTCAATGGAACAGAATATCCTTAGTTATGTACCTGTGTTCATGTATAACTCAATACCGAAATAGGAATAGGCGACTATATGTTAAAATAGGATAGAGAAGTAAAAGGCAATAAGACTGCTGCACATTATGGTCGACCAATGACTGAAAGTTTTGAAACACAGAATCAACTCAAAGTACCCAATTAAATTTTATTTTTTTTATGTAAATTTTGAGGTACATTACAAGTACTGATAGACAATACTCTCCAATATAGCAACTCATTTCCGTGTGAATGTTATTTTTCTATGGCTTGCTTATGCCCTTTGTGCTCTTTCCATCTGCCGTGAAGTTGTTTCGGATATTGCTACCCAAGATTTCTTCAATGGAATTTTATCAACTGATACTGATGGCTGCGCAGGAAAGACCTTCTATACACACACTGACTTCATTAATGAGGCCAATTCATTTTCTAGCTTTGGCACAGCATGGACCTATGTATCTAATATTATTTTCACATAACCTATGAATATATAGATTGAAGATTTCAGTTTACAATTGGTTGTTTATATACATTGACAAATATGGTCTCTAACTGATTGACAGATCTGTGCTACGTGGAGGTGATAGCCAAGAGCAACTAGTGCGATTCGAGCAACACACAATATCCATGCGCATCCGCACAGGCTCCTTGCAATTCAGAGGGTATGTATATAGGTTTATAAGCCAGCAATTATGAATTATTTTCTGATCTAATGTTTAATTTGAATGCTTGGTGACCGTTAACTGTTTGGAGTAACTTTGCAGAAATGCAAATTATGGTGCAGCTCGAACTTATCTGGGCTCGGATTTGCTGAATAGCGCTGGATTGATGGCTCAGGACCACCTAACCTCGTGGAAGATTACCCTCTGGTTTTGGAACAGCAATTGCCACACTGCTATTACGTCCGGTCAGGGATTCGGGCCAACCATTCAAGCAATCAACGGAGCGATAGAATGCAACGGTGAAAACACCGACCCAGTTAATGACAGCATGCACTCAGTTTCGTGTAGACCGAGGAAGCAACCTTAGCTGTTAACTTAAATATTAAATATTTTCTCTCAGTCAATAATAGTCAATATTTTCGTGTAGACCGAGGAAGGAACGTCTCAGTAATAACAAATATTAAATATTTTCTCTCAGTCAATAATAGAAAATCTATAGCGTTTGCAATATCGACCATAGTCGAATGGTCGAAATCACTGCATTTGCATCAGTTTTATATTATAATTGGAGTTAAATCTAGTAAAAAATTACAAATCTTACAAAATTAATTTTGAAATTAAAACAAATGATACGTGGAGTTAGAAGGAACCCATCAAACCATAAATTTCAAAAACTTTTGAGGGAAAAAACAATGTTTTCCAAATAATTTGTGGAAATTGTTCAACCTAGAGTAACAGAACATTAATTTTTTTTCAATGTAATATGTAGTAACTATATAGATAAATAGGTATTATTATATTGACAAAATTTAAGAGGATATATGTCTGCATTTTTTCAAAAACAATTAATTATTAGTTTGACATGAATATTTATTTTTTTTTTATAAATATTTGTAAATGTTCTTTTATCTATTTTTAATTTATTTTTTAGATATTAATTTTTTATCCTAAAATTGAAGTTAGCATTATACTATTATATTATTTATCTTCATCTAATTATTTTATTTTCAGTTTTATTTGTAAGACCTTCAAATTTTACATTTACTTAACTTCGATATATATTGTAAAGATAAATGGAATTTTTGAATACCAAGAACTACAAATGAGAATGTATGGTAAAGTGTTACGCCTCAAATATTGGCATGAATTTTCTTAATCGGAGCCTGTCAATTTGCCAAGGGAAGTGCCAGATATGGACGTTCTGCAGCTAGGGTTACGGCACCTGCAGGAGTTTATGGTTTTGGTCTTAGCTAAGTGTATGGGTGTATCATGCGCCGGATTTTATGTTATAGCTTTCTCAAGGTTTCTATTACGGGATCGACAACTCAAGGGCACGTTAGTTTGGCCCTATGAAGTTTCAAGTGAAGTTGTTCGTTTTGGTTTTGAGGATGAAAGCGAAATGATCGACAAGATCATTTCGCTTTGCAGATCTACATCCACGACGAGCTCTCACTTTAGCTGAGAGCAAGAGTTTGTTAGGGGTTTTTGGTATGGCTCTTACTATTCCTGATGCTGCTGCTCCCTCGATTTCCCAATATTATTTGTCGTGGAAGGTTTTCTTCACCTGAGAGTGAAGGTTTTCTTCCTATCTGTGCGAACCCTACCTCCTGTCAGACCCGTGGATGCTGGTGCTCCCTTGATTTCCCACTATTATTCGTCGTCGAATGTTTTCTTTGGTTGAGAGAGAAGTTCTAGTGCTCCTTCCATTTCCCAATATTATTCCTCGTGGAAGGTTTTCTTCGGCTGAGATGAAAGTTTTTATTCAGTAGTGTTTCACTCTATGATTTCCACGAATTTTTATAGCAAGCTTGCATACCTGATTCATGCACAGTCTATTTACCTCCCGTATTTAATGCCCGTGATGTCATGTCTCTTCTCTTCAAAAATATCTCCGTCGTTTCTACGGATTCATGGTTTTTATTTATAACACTGGAGATTATCAATGGCAAAGAGGTAGACTAAGATTACTTGAATGGCTCCACGCAAATCTTACTAGTGTTTCCGCAGCCCCTAGACTCATAAAGTTTATAAATATTCTTGTTAATTATATATAGAGAGAGGAAAATTTTCTTTTTGTATTGCTATACAGAGATTTCTATACAGAGAAGGACAAAAGTTTTGATGGCTGTTTTGAACAAAAAATTTTAATGTAGAAAACATTCAAGTAAATTTAAATGAATGCAGGAATGATAATCAGTAAAAAAATGTTACAAACACTTAAATATCATAAGGAAGAATTATAAAGTGTGAAGGATGATAATAAAAGTATTTTAAAAATTGAATGGCGTGTTACTAAACAAGTTACATGAAAATGAGAAATTTGATAACAAAAGAAAACACAAAATTGAAGATTCTAGTGATAGCACTGATAGTAATTAGCACGAGATTGAAAAGAAACGCAAGTCTTATGATGAAATTACTTGGGAATTTAAAAAGATTAAACCTTTTGTGTTTAATGGTCAAATTGAAATAGGTGAAGAGGTTGAAGCATAGCTTTTAGGAATGAAGAAGTACTTCCAAATTTGTAATTATTCTATTGAACTAAAAGCAAAAATGGAAATTTATAACTTGGTTGGGAAAGTTTATATTTGGTGACATGATATTAAAAAGGTAAAATGTATTAAATAATGTTACTTAAAGAATGTATTAAGGATAACGAATTTTATGAATTAAAATTGGGGAATATGACAATGAAATATTTGTGCAATAAAATCTTAAGTGTGTTGCGTTATGTGCCTTATATTGTTGATGAAAAAATAAAAATTGAACCGTTTATAAGTTGTTTACCTCTTATATATAAATAAAGAATTGAATATGATAATCCAATAAAAGAAGTAATAAATTTGAAGAAAAAGGAAAGCGAATAAAATTTTATAATATTTTTTTTGGAAATAATCATTGTGGTTATCAAAGAAATAATTATAAGGGTAATAAGCCTTATAATCAATCGAGAAATAAGGAAAAAGAACCTGTTACATTTTATAATAAAAACACAGTTGAAAGAGAACCTTTGAAATGTTGGGAGTGTGGTGACCCACATTATTATAACGATTTTCCACTCAGGAAGAAAACCAACAACAACCTACATATTATTCATGAAGCATCTATAGTTGATGAAATAACAAGGAACATTCTTAAAATCAACGCAGCTTTGGAAAATAAGAAAGAAGATAATCATACTTCCATGGTTGAAGTAGAAGGTACACTAAATAATGAACCAATCTCTATTTTGATCGACCCTGGTGCTAGTTTAATTCATATTTCACCTAGAATTGTGAAGATGTGTAAATTACAAAAAAACAAATTTGAAAAGTCATGGTTAGTTCACCTTGCTACGGGTACAAAAAGGAAGGTCACTGAATATGTTGGAAAGTGTGAATTTTATATGAATGATTTTAAAACATATGTTGACTTGAATTGTAACATCTCACTCTTGCACACACCTGATTGGACTTATTCTTTGAGGAAACTTGTGTGAAAGTGATCTGGTTCATTATATAATTGATTGTTTCGATTACGAATTGTGATGATGTTGTGAATCTGATTTTTTGTTATTTCATTATATTTACATCGATAGGTGCTATTGACTGGGTTTTTCTTGACTGTGCAGGACTCTGGACCAATTGAGGTTGCTGACGACATCGATGGACCTCCTTGGACTCTGGATTGAGTCAGAGAGTGGACTGTTATGGTTTGATTTTTTTTATGATATTACATATGTGACATATGACTAGTATATTATGATGATGATTTTGGATCACTGACATGTTTCGTTGTTGGATGTAGGCTGATGATATTTTGCTAACCAGACTCACATTTGGAGTAAAGGGGTCACGCATGACGACCAAATATATTGAGAGAGAGGTGTGGTAGTGGCCCTGCCACAGTCGACTAACACTGCAACTATGTCTCAAACTATAGGTTAACAATTACCTAGTTCGAGAGATCCACAATGTCATGAGGGAAGACTGTGACAGTCACTCACGATGATTCTAAGGGGTGAGCAATAAGGCGGGTTCCTTATTCCTTAGAGGCCCTTAGTCTCCCACTAGGTCACCTAATGGAGTATTGACTACAGGGGTTTGATTTCTACCAAAATTAGTCAAAATGAGAGTGGCACCCTTGGACCACGTAGTGCATCTTGAATGGAACGTCACGTAAATAAAATAGAAAAGAAGACGCATGGAACCCTTGGAGCATGTAGTGCGTCTTGAAGGGAACATCACATTTTTTTTAACACTGTTAAGTTAAAGAACTTAGTACCTAAAAAACTATGTCTCCTTAGGACTTGGTTAGCCTTAAAATGAATGTTGCGCGAGTAAAGATAAATAATTATAATTTTCCCTTAAAAATTGTTGTCGAGCCTAGCGAATTTAAAACTTAGGTCTACGTAGGACATTTAAACCAAAAAAAAAACTAAATGGACATTTAACTAAGGGGGATAAAGAAAATTCAAACATAAATAGTCAAAGTAAAATTTTAATGAAGGATTAAATTATTAAAAATGTAAATTTTTGTTTATCTGTAGACTTGCTAATTTTGAACTTAAATAAAAAGGGGAAACTTAAAGAAAAAAGAGAAACTTAAAGAAAAAAGGGAATGGGGAACATAGTAGGGAATATAGTCTTTGAAACTTTCTAATTGTGATTTCAACTAGGTTTTAAGAAAGACGTCAGTAATTTAAGAAATGTAAGGGAATATAAGAGATATCACTGAGCGTTTTTAGGAACGCTTTTAGGTGGGTGAGGGAAATAGAAAAATTAAATTAATTAATTAATTGAATTTCTTGGGCAACTAAAGGATCGGGTGACATGTGTACTGGGAGGTTTATCCTAATTAAATTTTAATAAACATAAATTAACGAGGGTTTTGGATAAAAATATCTAAGAAAAATCTATAAGTGAGATCGGAAGAGTTTTAGGAACGCTTTTAGGTGGGTGAGGGAAATAGAAAAATTAAATTAATTAATTAATTGAATTTCTTGGGCAACTAAAGGATCGGGTGACATGTGTACTGGGAGGTTTATCCTAATTAAATTTTAATAAACATAAATTAACGAGGGTTTTGGATAAAAATATCTAAGAAAAATCTATAAAAAGAATGGTGGAGGAGGAGAAGGGATCACTTCTGGAAAGTGTAAGGTTATGCTGTCGGATTTTAATCTTGAATGAAATTTTTCTTGTGGGTGTTGGGATACCCACCTCAGAGAACTAGTGGTAGCTCGACCTTTCGAGACAAGTTGGGAAATAACTATTTGTTGGTTGTGTGTGTGGCCCCTTTGCAGCTCGAGGGACTCAGGGGAAATAAGAATACACCTAGCATTGGTTGGGAGGTACTGGTGAGATCTCGGCGGTTAGAAAGCAGGAGCTAGGTGAAGAGCGGGGGACATCGTCTTCAGGTTCTTCGTCGTCAGTTACATGTACGCTCACATGATTTGCATTTAAAAAAAAAGGGAAGAATTGGTTTAGCTTTCTATATATGAATATTGATGATTGAATTTACAGTAGTTGTCCTTGTAATTCAAATATATTTTATTCCAGCTAGAATTAAAATTCATTTGCAACGATTTAGTAAGAATCTATTCAGATGAGATTTAAATGGCATATAAGTTTTATTTTCCTAAGCGCCTCTGGACTGTCCATATCAGTTTTTAATTACCTGCATACCCATTTCCTATAGCCCAGCATCTTTGTACCTGTTAGTTTAATGCATGAAATTTTATTTTATAGGAAGCTCACCGAAACTCTCCTCATCAATTTTCCAAAGTGCATATGGAGTTTTCCAAAGTAGTATTTCATTACCGTATTTTTATTCTGTAATGGGTCGTGACTACGCCAGAAGATCCTTCACCTTGTCGGAGATGTGTTCCTCCCCTGTCCACTGCGCAGTCCCTATCTCTGTTTAGTTACTTCAGATACATGACGCCTTGGTCGGCGCTACCTCCTGCAGGATAACCCTCTGTATCCACCATTGAATGTTGTGCGTTTCTCTTCCTCTTCAATTCTTTGTCATTCACGCACGACCTTACATGGAGCCGACGTTCTAAATATTTTTACTTTTTCCCAGCCTAAGTCCGCACTGCCCTCGATTCGCACTTACCTTATTCGTGTCATTATTTTCGGGTGAGCCTCAATGGCCGCTAAAGTTTCATCTATTATTAAGTTCCAACTCTAATGTCGTGGTTAGCATGGAGTTAGATTGGCGGTGTTGTTATCCCTTCCATTTTTTAAAATTTCAATAACTTGTTCCTTACCTACAGAACGCGCTCCCCTTGACGTTCATTCTATGTGGCAGTCTATGTGTGAAAAAGAAGCTGAATCTTGCAGTTCAGATTTTTTTTTCCAACAATTTTTATAGCGAAATTTGTTTATTATATTGTACAACATGAAGAATGTCGATTACAAGATCTGGTGGTGTACTCGATTTTTATTCAGGTCCACTGCTTCTAATTTAAATTCAGTCTATACTTAATCTCATGTATGACATTTACTACTGGAGAGTTTCCTGGTTATTCATTTATTAATACAGTATTGTGCGATAAGAAATGTAATGGAGAAGATTCTTTATTTTTGGTTTTATCATTCTGGTAAGATATATTAGAATTACGAAATTGGAGCATTCAACCATTTACGGATGGGTTATTAGAGTGAGGTGTAATTCATTGTCTTACATGTTTAACTAGACGATTCGTAGCAGTTTTTCCTATCCATTACTTACGATACTGCCACGAATCCTAAGGGACTTCCACCATTTTGGCGGTAAGATATCTTAATTAACGCAACCTTCCTCGCTTCCATCATTGGCAGAATTTCGGTGGGATTGCCCACGATTCTATTCCTGTAGCCAGTGAGTGCTCAAGTTAATACTGTTGCCATGAATTTAGTGTTAAATTCTGTGTAGGGTTTACTTTATTGTGCAGGGTTTTATTAAATTTATTGGGGAGTGTTGTATTCAATTTTAATATTTATTTATTTAGAGTTATGTGCAGTGTTTAATAATTAATCCTTAGGTAGCGTTTTAAATAAAATTATCGTGCAACATTTCATTTAAATACATTATGTTGTGTGTAAATAAATCTATTGTGTAGTGTTTAGTTTAATGTGCAGGGTTTTATTAAATTTATTTGGCAGTGTTGTATTCAATTTTAATATTTATTGATTTAAAATTTTGTGCAGTGTTTTAATAATTTTGATGCATAACAATGTTCAATAATTAATCTTGAATTCAGTATGTAGCCCCTTCTAAGGGTGTTGATTCAGTGATTCATTATAATCTAACGTTGATTCAGTGATTCATCATCTTATGAGGATGGGTTAAATATAACAAATTGTCTATGGAGGAGATTTAAGGATTAATCTAAATAACGCCCTTACTTGCGAAATCCTCAAGTAATATTACACCATTTGCACTTCTCAAGTAAATTGGTTGATCGATTCATTTTAAATGAGTGTAACCATATATGCGCCTTCGAAATATTGATGGACCTTAAGCAATGATGTTTTAAGCACCTTTATTTTGCAATTGTTGTTAATCTTTATTTGCACAATTGGTATTTGGATGACCATTCAAAGTTGATGCAAGTTGCATAACATTGAGTAATAATGTTAGATGCTTTTTTTTATTCCTGGTGCCTTAAGAGTTTTGACTTCTTATAGAACTTTTAGAAACATATTGTAAGTTAAAAATACGGAGAAGAAATTAAGGTTGAAATTGTACAACCTAGACATTGTTGAAAGTTAAGGACTGCATAGTAGTAATTGTTTATTTATGAGGTGACTCTTGATGTTGTATTACTAGAGTTACTACCATGATTACCACTTATTAATTATTGTTATCATACAACTTTGTATCATATCTTTATTTACCTTGCTATCCATCTTAATTAATCTTCATTATTGGGGATTATAAGTTGTAATTATATAGAGTGATGGTCACATTATTGAGGTGCTTGTGCCAAAGTTTAATTCATGATTGATTAAACTACGCACCTGCGAATAAGTACATTTGCGTCATAACTTGGTCATTACTAGATAGACTTAGTATGTCATTTCTCTCGCACCATGAAATTGGTGTTACATACGTCAGTTTTTTTTATTCCTTCATGTCTTGAGGATTGTTGTTGATGTCTTAAATAAGTCAATATTTTTCCTTCTGATGTCAATGTCAGTAAATTGCTTCATGCTTCTTGATACACAAAATGATGCTATGTTATGTGTGCTTGTACC
>CBVK0101675111.1:0-12351 GCA_900067695.1 Picea abies | reverse complement strand
CCCGAAAATGGTACTAGGCCTCGATTAAGGGACGACCGGGCACGCATTTTGACTTCTAATTTATTATGGTTATAAATAATAAAGCGTAATTACATATTTGTTGATACATTTGCATTGAAATAAGGATTACTAGTTTACATTCAAATTTTAACTATAAAAAAAAGGTTATTATATATATTTAAATTCAATCTATAATACTTGTTTCAAATATACTTCATATGAATATACTCACCAAGAAAGACATTTATATGTATATACTCATTAAGAAAGACACTTAGAGTTTAATCTAACTTAAATAAAAGTTTAAAATTTTTTGGTTGTCATCCCATCAATTCCATTAATGCAACATTGTAAACCACTCTAATAAATTCAATTTTTCAATAAACTAATAATATCCAATCTAACTATTTAATTCTAGAAAGATACAATTTCAATCAGTGATTTTGCATAAATTATAAATAAACTAAATGAATTATTACAAGTATACTCTACTTCAATTATAATTTTTGGCTACAATGCTAAAGCACTCAATTCATTCTGTAATACGTTTGAATTTCTCATATGCTTGTGATAATATCACATTTTGTAATATTTGATCTTGAAATGACAAACATGAAAGGCTGAAATGTACTTCCACGCTTATTACCCACTGACATTCTTAGCTCCACATAGCCATTCAAGATTCCAAACTAAATGTCATTAGAGCTCCACATAGCCATTCAAGATTCCAAACTAAATGTCATTAGAATTCAAAATTCAAATTAACTGACAATGGATTTATTAGAATTCAAATTTCAAATTAAAACGCATTGAATCTTCTCTTAGATTGCAGCAAGACGAGCACAAGTACACAATTCGGCGTTATTGGTTACCATAATTCCAACAAAGAAGGTGGTTTGTGAAAGTGTTATATTTAGATCGCATGCTTTCCTACACTAAATAATCCCAAATCTTTGACCAAATAATCATGAAAAAAAAATATTTTCAAGGGAAGTAATGTAGTACATTTTGTGATTAGTGCCCAGTAGGGCCTGACCTCTTTCCAAGGTAGGTGGAAGATATGGGCCTTTTTAATAGAACTATAATATTTAGCAGAGCTTTCCTCCACTCAACAGAGCATGAAAATGGTTCTCTTTCAAGGGGAACTAATATATAGGACATTTCATGATTGGTGCCCAATAGGGCCCAGCTTTCATCTTGAGCATTCGGAGCTTCTGAACCTTTTGAAGAATACTTTCCTTGAGTTTCCAAACCGTAGCTGGAGATTACGGTTTACAAGGGTCGACAGGGTCCGAACTGTGGTATGAACTTGGGAAATGTACTGGGTAAATTCTGGGTTTCTTTGGACCAGGAGGGAGCCCACGACAAGCTGATTGTGTTCCACAGTGGGTGGGTCTCTATTGGGAAAAACTCAGCCTGCGATTTGAAAGTAGATCCTTATCTTTATTTGAACGTCCAGGCAGAGTTCGACCGAAGGTTTTTTTTGTGCGCAGGTCCTGCAGATTCCGGGCATTTTTTAGTGCGCAGGTCTTGCAGATTCCGGGCAATATTCGGGCTCCACTTGAAAACTGCCAATGTGCCCCTTCTCTCAAAACATGTAAGAAAAACGTCACCTGGTTCCCCTTTTTTTAACCACTACCTTATGTTTCTACTAGATATTAACAAACACTAATAGAATAAAAAACAGCAGTGCACCAGTGCTTGTACTTAATTATGGCATAGCAGGATTCTCTAAAACTTGAGTGAAAAGCAAGCAGGAGATGCACTAGAAGGCAGTAAGACGCACCCATTGACAGATAGAGAAAGATTAGCATTCTTACTTTCCATCTCGTCGGAAATTTTCATGGCATAGAATGGCACCTGAACCAGGGAAGGATGACATGGCGCCGAGAACGACGAGGGATCCATCACCCAGCTTGAATGGCTATTGAAGAAGTCGACTGTTGAAGAAGTCGGAAGCATTGGCTATTGAAGAAGTCTATTGTTGACGAAGCCAGGAGCATTGAGGCAAATGTATGCATTGATGGCACGCGAAGTTGGTCAAATGCACGCAGGTTGCCTAGTTGCGACCATAGGATGCGTCAATTGTAGCGTTTTTAGACTGTGCTGCAAAGATAACGATCGGTAGCTTCGATGTCTGTCGAGTTCCTATAATGAAGAAACTCACGACCAATCATAAAATTTAAAAATTATATATATATATATATATATATATATATATAATTGAAACATACCAAGGAATTAATGTCTTGTCATGACGATTTTAACCAATAAAAAATCATAATATGAAAATACAAAAATTAATTAATTTAAAAAAAAAATCAAATAATAGCAATAATGCAAAAGAGTTACAAATTTATGATTGGAAACACACCAAAACACATCCATTAATAGAACAAAACGCACCATGTAATACTTAGTCAACGGGTGTTGACCACTAGCACAACCTATAGTCCCTAGCCTACGCAGACACGAGGTCCAAGATTAATTACCACAATTGGAAAACTTCATACAAGGAAGGAACATGCCCATCAAAATTTGAATACAAGAAAGGAAAATGTTCATCAAAATTTGAGTATAAGTTATTGTAATACCACTATTACAGTGGTAAAGTGGTTGGTGAATATCGAAAGGCGATGTTAAAGTTTTTTTTGGATAGCTGAAATGCATTGCCAGCATATGCCAGCATCTTCAATTGTTAACCATCAGATTAGAATTTTAGATTAAAAGGTGATTAATAGTGCCCATCTCCAATAGGTATACACCTTTCAATGTAAACAACTCCATAATAATAAACAAATTGTTTTTTATTATAATACATATTTATAATAATCTATGTAAAAATGATAACACTTATTTTTTAATTTTTTAATTGATAAAATATAATTAATTATTTCTTTCAATAATCATTATAATAATACACATACTAATAAAAATAAATCTTTATATTATAAATTTATTTTTACATAATAATAATAATAATAATTTGTCATCAGTGCCACTTGAGTGCCACTTGAGAGGTCGCGTTAGCATACTCGGAGTTATAGTAGTAGTGGTTGTGAACTATTGATTTCTCATATTAATGTATGTTGTTAATTAATCAAGCTAACTGTAGAATGAGATATAATAAGATATGGGACTTATTAAAAGGCTTGAAAAACTAGTCTCTTGGTTCAAGCCATAATTTTAAGTATAAATTAATGATTTTTAATTTGCACCCTAAAATTATTATAGAGCCCACATATTTTTCTACATCAAATGTAATTTTAAGAACCTCTAAACTTATATGTATAATAAATGAGCTAATCTCCTCATAAATAAGAAAATTCGAAGATTGGAAGGTTATTCTATTCATAATATAATATGTATATATAATTTTTTAATTGATCTTTTACTATTTTATATAATCTTATAAAATCTTAATGAATATTTAATTGAATTATAAAATCTTGTATAATTTTGACAAATTTTTCATTAAATTATAAAATTTTGTAAAATTTTTATAAGTTATTTTATAAAATATATAACCATATATAATAATAGAAAAATATATTTATTAAACTGTAATACATTAGTGTGCAAATTTTTCTTTAAGTAAATATTTTAGTATGTCAGCTTATAGTACAACTTGGCTTGAAAATTGTTTTGATCAAAGAACTCTCTCCCTTTTCTTAAAAATAATAAACCTTCATTTTTAAAAAGGAATCTCCCTTTTCTTAAAAATAATAAGTTCCTTAATTTTTAAAAAGGAATTAGAGTTGGGGATAAACTTGAGTTTAAATGTTGTTACGTCTTTGAGCATCTTATTTATCAAGGAAGGGTTTTGAAAGAAGAATGTTGTTTTGCTTTTGAGCATCTTTTTTGGAGAGAGTTTTGAAAAAAGGATTTGGATTTTTCCTTTCAAATAGGTTGTATTGTATTTATATAATGTTTGAAAATATAGTTGTTGGTTTTTTTTTTTAATATTATAAATAAATATTTAATATTTTTTTATCTTTAAAAAAAGTGTTTTTTATTATTTTAGTATTATGAATTGTTAATTTTTTAAAGATTTTTTTTAGATTTTGATTATTTTAAGATAGAAGTTTAATAACACCTATTTCAGGAGGTTGAATTTTTGCACTTTGACATCACTTAAATTTCATTATAAAAAATTTAGTGAAATTGTAATTTTGAATTGTTGAAACTAGTATAAAATAAGGAACTCCTTGAAAATTCATTGACATTTTATTTTTGGATTGTCAAATATAAAATAAAAACTAATATAAGATAAGGATTTTCTTGGAAGTTGGCAATTAGAGGAAGGAATTTCAGGAGAAGCACCTTGGATGTGTTGTGTAAGGAGGAAATGGGTTATTTTTCAAAGATGTTAATAATGTTTAAATTAGATTGAAAAGAATATTTAGGTTTTGATCCAAAGGTTTTGATAATATTTAAATAAGGTTGGAAATAATATTTCATTTGAAATTTAGGGTATTAAAGATTGATTTATTGAAAAGTAGAAATCGATTTAGTTTTTATGTTTTTTTTATTATTATTAATCATACTCGATTTAGTTTTGATGGCCTACCGTGATGGAAGAAGTTGCTTTGTTCTTGCATGAGACAAGAGACTTGGATAGGAATCAAGTTCCTTGCATCGAAGTGGGTATGAACAAAATGAATAGAGAAGACTCAAGAGTAGTGGGCAATGGATCGTTAAAACACTAAAAAAATGCAATGTTATGTTTGGACTGACCCTGAAAAGTTAGTAAATATTGTAATGAAAGCATAAGAAGTTCACTATAATTTGTAATGGGAAATAAAAAGGGGTTTTGCATTGAAAATAATTATCAATTTGTCAAATTTTGAAAGAGTGATTGGTTTCGATGGGTCTTGTTCTGCATGGAAATCCAAGTTCGAAACACATTTTTATGCGGAAGAGAAACAAAAAAATCCAACCATACTAAAGGTTGGTGTGGTCAGGAAGGGTGCCATCTTGAGTGAATTTGATGACTTAGATGCCCCTGGGTAGCAGTTTCTCAACCAAAGCTAGTCCCACATGTCACAAACATGCTAGAAAAAAATATCAATTTTAATGGAGCGAGTTTATTTTCTCCTTATCCATTTAAATAATTACCAATTTAAGCAATCTCGTCTTCTTCAATGAATAGACCATTGGGTTGTTACGAAATATGTTGCCATATCTGTTACCAATTGATACAAATTTGTAGGGGCTATTGTGAATTTTACAAATTTCAACTACATAAAATCAAGAGAACATTGTCGAAGACTAGGGAAGATGACCATTAGAAAGTCAAGGATTTAATGGGTGGTATTGCAGAAATGGGTCTCTAGGAATCTGTGAGCTTTCACTTAATGGAGCAATAGATGCCCTCAGTTGCATAGACAAAGAGGGGTCGTATAACAATCATGTCAAAGATGAAATATATTATTTGGGAAGGGAGCTCTAGTTTTGACTCCTATAGTTGTTCAAGTTCAAGCAGAGGCGAGCATTTGAAAACATAGTATACACACACAACAATGGAGTTGTTAAACGCTTCTCCATATTCATATGAAAAACTAAAATGAAAACACATAAAAATATATTATGGGCGCGTGGTTACAAGACCCTAGATTCAAGTTATCTTAACCAAGAAAACCCTTCAGACACCTGCCCTTTTGACATCACCTGCATACAAGTGAATTCTCACTCGAGGCATCTATTGGGGCTGCAGGAACTGAGTTTCTGCAGTAGTGAGGGAATGGGAGGTGATCATCTTAATCATTCTTACTTATTTGTTCTGTGTGCATTATATTTTATTTGTTCCTCCTTGATTATTTAGTGAATTCAATTATATAGTACCATTATACTTCATATTGCAACATAACCATAGTTTTGTAATATTCATAACTATTGTGCAGGGATCATGTAAGAAACAAATCTAATCCAACATGAATAAAGAGAATATTCATGATCAATCACATAAAGACAAGAAAACACAGTAATTAATGTGGTTCACCCAACTTTGGGCTACGTCCACAATGACTGGCTTCTTTATTATTCGTGTTGTAATCGTCTTGGGCTTGCACACTGCACTTACAAATAAAAATTCCTTTTGCAAATTGATCAACTTCAATTCCCAGAAAATATTTCATAAGACCAAGATCAGTCATTTCAAATTCACTTTGCATGACTGCTTTGAATTCATTCAACAACAAATTTCATTTATAAATAATGTCATCAACATAGAGACAAACTATCAAAATATTACCTTTCTGATCTCTTTTGGTGTAAAACATGGGCTCATTGTTTCCCCTGTTGAACCCAGTGTTGAGTAAAAAAGAATCAATGTGGTCTTACCAAGCTCTTGGAGCTTGCTTCAAACTGTACAGTGCTTTCTTCAGTATATACACTTTGTACTCTTTACCTCTAACCTGGAATCCTGGTGGTTGATCCACATAAACTTCTTCCTCTAAAATTCCATTTAAAAAAGTTGATTTAACATCCATTTGATAGACTGGCCATTTGTTTTGGGCTACAACTACCAAAATTGCTTTGACAATATCCAAATGTGTTACTTGAGCAAATATTTCTCCATAATCAATACCGGGTTGTTGATCAAACCCTTTTGATACAAGTCTTTCCTTGTTCTTTTCTACTTTATCTTTCTCATTGAATTTTTTCTTATAAACCCATTTAACTCCAATGTTGGTTTTACCTGTAGGGAGATCTACAAAATCCAATGTGTTGTTTCTTTCAATTGCTTCAATTTCTTCATTCATTGCATGAACCCATTTTTGTTCCTTGACTGCTTCTTCAAAATATATTGGTTGGCAGGATAACACAACAAAATGTGCTTCTTGATCCATGTCATCATTATGCTCATAAATTTCTCTCAATCTTCTTGTTTTATGGTTCTTTAAATATGCTATAGTGGGATCTGAATCATTACTAGAAGAAGAAGAAGATCCATGCTTTGTTTGTTCTCCTTGGCCTTGTTCTTGCAATCTTGGAAGTCTTGGTGGAGAATATTGTTGTCCTATAGCTTCCACATGTTTATCTTCGTATATAGAAGGAATATGATCTACAATTATTTCCTTTGTTTGGTTATCACAAGATTTATCTTCTTGGAATTTAACATCTTTGCTTATTAACAACTTCTTAGTAATAGGATTGTACAACCTATATGCTTTAGACTACTAACTATATCTAATAAATATACATTGTTCACGTCTATCATCAAGTTTTCTCCTTGGCTCTTCAAAAACATGAGCATAAGCCACGCAGCCAAAAACTTTAAAATGAGAAACACTAGATTTCATACCACTCCATGCTTCTTGAGGGACTTTATTTTTCACACTGCTAGTTGGTGACAAATTCAAAATATAAATTGAGCATGCCATCGCTTCACCCCAGTATTCATTTGACAATTTTTTTTTCCTTCATCATACTTCTGGCCATATTCATTATTGTTTGATTCTTCCTTTCAGCTACTCGGCCATTTTGTTGTGGAGTGTATCTTGTGGTTAACTGTCTCTTGATCCCATGTCACTTGAAATATGATGCAAATTCTTTGGAATCATACTCACCTCATCGATCTGATCTGAGTACTTTGATGTACTTCCCACTCTGTTTCTCTATCATAGATTTAAATTCTCTGAATTTTTCAAATGTCTTTGATTTGTGCTTGAGAAAATACACCCAAGATTTCTCGCTAAAATCATCAATGAATGTTAGAAAATAAAATCTTCCTCCTATTGACTGAGTTTGCATTGGACCACAAAGGTCAGTATGCACCAGCTCGAGGTGTTCTTTTTCTCTGTAGGAAGCATCAGGAAAACTATCCCTTTGGTGTTTGGCCAAAATACAACTCTCACAAGATTTTTGTTGTTCATTTATAATGGGCAAACCTTTCATCATAGACTTATGTTGTAAAAGATTGAGACTACTAAATGGTAAATGGGCATATCTAAGATGACACAACCAAGTCTCATATGAGATTGATACATTTTTGGCGTATGACTATGACAAATTAAGATTTCTCAATATCAAAGGAAACATATTATTTTTGGTCATTTGTATTGTAGATATGATTTTCTTACTGTGTGGTTTGTCCAAGATTGTACACTTGGAACCTTCAAAAATGACCTTATAACCATGTTCATTCATATGGCCTACACTCATCAGATTATGTCTAAGACCAGGTACATAATAAACATCAAGAATATCTTTCTTTTCATCTTGCTTGGTTAATACAAAAACTATACCTTTGCCTAAAAAATTCATTTGATAATCATCTCCCAATTTAATTTGAGATGTGACAAATCTATCTAAACTATAAAACAAATATTTGTTACATGTCATATGATTTTTGCAGCCACTATCCAGCAACCAGAGATCATGGCTATTGCTTGCTTCTTCTATGACTTGGCATGAGAAGAACATTGATTCTGATGTTCCTTCCTCAGTGTTGGTAACATTTGCTCTGCCCCTATTCAAATATGTTTTCTTCTTTCTGCATTCACTTTCGTAGTGACCAAATTTCTTGCAATAATAGCATTAGATCCTTGATTTTTCAATCCACCTTAAATTATTGAAATTTATACCTCCCCCCCTTTGATTTTGAGAGTATCTATGTGGTTGTTATGACTTCTCACTCTATTGTGAATATTATGAAGTTGGCCTATCTCATGTTTGAGAGAATCCTATGCCTCGTTTGTCTCTGCTTCTATTCCCTCAACCTATACCTATTCTTATGGAGACCCGAGACTGAAATGCATTCTCCAAAGATTCAGTATTTCGACTAAACCTATTCTCATGAGTTAACTGAGATCCCATGATTTCTTCAACTGTTAGTGTTGACAAGTCTTTTGACTCTTCTATGGAGACCACAACCATATTAAATTTATCAGGAAGGCTTCAAAGCACCTTCTCAACTACCTTTCCATCTTGAATGTCTTCTCCGTGTTGTTAGGAAATGACGAACACTTTCACACTAAACCTAGAATAAGAGAGGAAGAAATATTTAAACAAGAAAGTAAATGACAAAGAAAACACAAAGTACACAGAGATTTTACCCTGGAAACCGAAACGGGAAAACCAACATTCCTTGAGCATTTTTCTCTTTTGTTGTCTTATTCATTCAAAACAAAAGGTAATATGTCTAACCTTGGTCCACACCTAAGACACAATCGACATCATACCTTCTTTATTTACACAAGAACAACCCTGTAGCCAATTTGTCTGACATCTACATGACCAACAACCTCTATGATTATTGGTTATTGGTGATTATCCATTCATCATTATTTACAACATTAAAACATGTCTTGTTTATAGGATTTATAGTAGGAAAAAACCTAAAGAAAAGGCACCCAAAAATGATTATAGATCCACGCAGATCATTGGATACAAATCCCGTGAATCTCAGGATTCTGTTACAGTTGACTACTAATTCGAATTACCAGTCAACTACTAGTCGACCTTCATTCAGTTTCCACACACCCACCTGTTGACCTCTTGGAATTGTTGTCTATGTATTTACCATCTTCAACCACCTCAAACTTCGACTTCAAATTTACTTGGTCGAACCACCTCAACCTTTGAATTCGAATGTTAGTTGATCCACCTTGAATATACTTTCATTGCAAATAATGTAACAACCCAACATTCTCCCACTTGTTGTTTTATTGAATGAAACTAGGAGACCTCTGAACTCCCATTCACAAACCTAGGGAAACAATTCCCATTGTCTCTCTGCACCAAGAGAACTTCACACCACTCATAGACTTGGTCAAATACTTTGCTATGTTTTCCAACATGTCTACTTTCTCCAGCAACACCTTGTTGGTTTCCACCATGTCTCTCATGAAATGGTAGTGTACATCAATGTGATTAGTATTAGAATGATAAGCTAGGTTATTTTCCAGAAATATTATGCTTTGACTGTCACAACTTATCTTTATAGCTCTCTGCTCAAACCTGATTCTTGAACAAAGCCTTTGTAGCCACACTGCTTCTTTTCTTCCATGAGTGGCTGCCATGTATTCAAATTTTTTTGTTGACAAGGATACGACCACATATCTCTTACTCATCCAATTGATTTCTACACCGAACATTTTGAACACATATCCATTGTTTGACCTTCGTTGATCCATACTCCACCCCAATCGACGTCGACAAAGCCATGTACATTTAATTAACTATCACCTACAAGTTTTCCTTGATAGAATATAGCATAATATTTTGTGCCACACAAATACCTGAATACTCTCTTGACAGTTTCCCAATGCTCCTTCCCAAGTGTTGACATGTATCTACTCAACACTCCCACTACATGGGAAATGTATAGTCGAGTGCAGACCATCGCATACATTAGACTACCAAAAACACTTTCATAGGGAAAATGTGACATGTCCTCTATTTCCTCCCGTGTCCTTGGAAACTATTCATTAGTTATCCTTGCTCCCACAGGAATTGACACCTTCATAGGTTTTCAATCTTGCATGTTGAAACGTTTCAATATACTTCATCTGGTTCAACCAGATATTTCTAGCTGCTCGATCTCTCTTAATATCCATTCCTAGAATCAATTTCATTGTACCGAGATCCTTCATGTCGTACTTAGAGGATAGTTTCTTATTCACCTCCTTTATTGCATTTATGTTGTTTCCAATCAACAACATGTCGTCGACATACAATGCCACATATATGAAACACCCACCTTTATCTTTGGAATATATGTAGTGATCAACTTTGCTTCTCACAAACCTCAAACTAAGGATGTATGTGTTGAAGTTTTGGTACCACATCCTTGGTGATTTATTTAGACCATAAAGGGATCTTTTCAGTTTTCACACCAAATATTTCTTTTATTTAGACCATAAAGGGATCTTTTCAGTTTTCACACCAAATATTTCTTGCGCTTTACTACAAATCCTTCAGGGTATTTCATGTAGATTTCATCTTCCAGGTCCCTGTGTAGGAATGTTGTCTTCACATCCATTTCTTTTATTTCTAGATCAAATGTTGCAACCAGAGACATTAGTACTCTAATCGAATTTAAGTTTGTGATAGGGGAAAAATCTGATTGAAGTCGACTCCTTCGACTTGGGAATATCCTTTCGCTACCAGTCGAGCTTTGAATTTATCTATTTGAACTGTTGCTTTCAGATTCTTCTTGAGTACCTATTTTCTACCAACATGATTTCTTCCACCTTCGACTTGGGAATATCCTTTCGCTACCAGTCGAGCTTTGAATTTATCTATTTGAACTGTTGCTTTCAGATTCTTCTTGAGTACCTATTTTCTACCAACATGATTTCTTCCACTAGGTATTTTGAATATGTCCCATGTCTCATTCTTGTGCAAGGATTCCATCTCTTCAAACATGTCATCCTTCCAGATTTTTCCCTCTACTGAGTTGACTGCCTCCCCGACCGACTTAGGCTCATCGTCAATGGAATTTAGCAAAAATGCAGAATGAAAGTCGGGTGGACTATACTTTTTAACTGGTTTTATTACTCGTTATGACCTTCTTACAACCAAGGTTGGTTTTTCCACCTCTCCTTCTAATTTAGTTGACTCATTTGAATCATCTTCTTCATTCCTCATTTCAAACCACACCTTCTCTGGATTATTCTTAGTTTGAACAATTTCTTCAGGCTCAGACTTATTTCCAACTTATTTGAAGACCACATCTTGAATGCACATTTTTTTCCTTGATGCAGGATCCTAGAGCTTATATCCTTGCATTCCTTCTTTGTATCCAATGAAAATGCACTTGACTACCTTCTTGTCCAACTTGCCCCTATTTTCCTTGGGAACATGCACAAATGCACCACAAAAAAATAATTTGAGATGTGAAACCGAAGTATTCTTACCCGATCATACCTCATGTGGATTCATGTCGACTAGCGTTGACGAAGGAGACATATTCAATAGGTGGTTTGTAGTGTCGAATACTTCCGCCCAGAATTCTTGTGCGATCCTAGCACCAGTGAGCATGATCCTTGCCTTGTCCATTAATGTTCTTTTCATTCTCTCAAAAACTCCATTTTGTTTTGAGGTATATGGTGTGGTATTTTTGAATGCTAAGCCACACTGCTTGTAGAAATGATCAAATTCTTTTCCACAAAATTCACCACCGTTGTCATTTCTTAGCACCTTAATCTTCTTGTCTGTTTGGTTTTATACAAGAGATTTAAACTCTTTGAATTTATCTAAAATATATGTTTTCTTCCTCAGGAAATATATCCATGTCTTCCTGGAAAAATCATCTATGAAGGAGACATAATACAAGGATCCACCAAGTGAAGGAACTGAAACAGGGCCAAACACATCACTATGAACCAACTCTAGAATCCCATT
>CBVK0101675084.1:0-33722 GCA_900067695.1 Picea abies | reverse complement strand
CTCTTCCGATCTCACTTGTTCTTTTTTATTTTTATTTTTTGAAGTCGCATATCAAAGAAAAGGTTATAATTGTTTTAATTTTCTCAAATCTACTTCTTTTTCCAAGGAAAAGGGTCAAGTAATTTCATTATAAATAACAAAATTATAAAAGTAGATGTTAAAAAGCATTCTAGAAGGCATTTTTAACCAACTTATACAAGACTAATCTAGTAGTCTCTTGCTTTATACATAAAAGTGTCTGTGCATATTTTCAAAAAGAAGAGACCTAGTTTTTATCCATAATCAACCATTTACAATACAAAAGAAAACATTTTTTAGTCTAGCTATATAAGAGCACATAAAAAACTATACAGTCTTCTTGAACAATAACATTTTTACATCAACTTAAAACCAGGTTCATGAAGATATATTATGGAGTGATCTTGGAGATTTTTCATGATTTTCCATGTTCATTTTTCCAATGCTAGTCCATCTTTGGGTAATCGATCAACTTCTTTGTTATTGCTCATGTAAACATGTTCAAAGGTGATATGAGAGAATGTTGTAATGTTCTGTTTGATGTATTTGAAATAAATGTTGTAAATTGAAGTTTGGAAATGTGAAGGCACCTTTCATCCATTGTATAATTAGCAAAGAATCCCCATAGATTTGAAGGTAGAAAATGCCTTTTTCCTAAGCCAAACATAGAATAAGATTGAGCGCCAATAATTCATAGAAGTTATCTGTTTCATTTCCTTTCCCAATAGAAAAAGAGATAATGTGATCATCCGATAGATGTAAGATACCTCTAGCTCCTCCCCTAATGGGGTTCCCTTGAGAGGCTCCATCAAAATAACCCCAGGGCATGTCTGTTGAGCACTCAACACACCCTAAAAAGCCTTTATCAAATTGTTTTACTTTTTTGTTACCACTTGATCTTTTGCACTGTCTAATTCAATTTCATTTTTTGAAATGTTTGTCTTCGCTTATTTTCATGACTCTCATCACCTATCCAAGTTTGCTTGAACTTATGAAACTCCATGACTAAAAAGACCTTAACACATGAATAAAGAATCGATAGCCAAACACTTCACCCAATGCGCTCAGGTTCGACATTGGGAGGAATTCAAAGAAGAAAGGGAACCACTCAGAAAAGCACAGTCCCCGAGCGTTGATCTCCATCGACATCGACAGAAGGAAGTTTTGGTTTGCGTTAAGCTTTTCACATGAAGATATCGCCAAGCGCCGATCTCCATCAGCATCAGTAAAAGATGGGGAGGATAGGCATTAACGAAAAATGAAAAGATATCGTCAATAGCCGATGTCAGATGCGCTTTATCGGAATCGGGGAAAACCTAGAAGGATCACAACAAACATTTTGACCATGATAAAATTTATCCCCGATGCATTTTTGGCATCAGGACTTTTTCAAGGGAGCTAATCCAAAAGCACTTTGATAGGTTTTTCGTCGATCGTCGATCCTGGACACTTTTTCGACATCAGCAAGCTAAGGTTTGTTTTAGAACGAATAACTTAAGGAAAGTCCCAATTCTGATTAATACAAGCGAATTAAGTCACTGGTCTTCAACGCCACATGTCTTTACTAGGTAAGAGGGTCGTACGATCTAGTTCTATTCCGAGTCATTCTTGGTTCCCTAGGTCCGAGTCACACCTCTGAGTCAACTTTGTCGCGTCAGCATTGTACAATAAGATCAATCGACGTCAGATCTTTTTGTAGGAGGATACCAATGAAAACATTCATAGTACAACCCCGATCCCCGATCCACCCACTAAAAGAGCGACACGACGGAACGTTTTTAGCATTAGATATGATCAAATTTTGAGCACTTGTGGAACTAATTAATATCTGATCCTGCATTAGTTGCTACCTCGTGCACCAATAAAAAAAACCATTTAAAATCACTGATAGACCACATCACCACCCGCACCTCCGCCGTCAACCCACGATGAATTTAAGTTCTAGAAATTCAATAGCATATTTATTGAAAACTTACTCATAACCTGAATTGAATGGTTGATGCGACATGATAAGATATTTCCTGTTTAAAATCTCTTGAGTCATTGTGAACGAAATCATTCTTCATGTAAGAGAAATCCAAAGCGTCTGAAGGAGTAAGACAAGCAACTCGAAGGCTGTATCGACTCTATGATTATAAAAACAACCAGGTTTTAACAAACTTCATAGGTGTGTATCCGAGTCTGTAAATTTTACATGGCTATAATTTATATGTTTTTATCCAGTTTTTTACACAGTCTCTGAAATTTTACTTAAGTTGTAGGAACAATGTCGCCAAGAAAGCCAACCACTAGACGCTCGCCGAGAGCACCGAAGCTTAAAGAACAAGATATAGGCGAAGGCTCTTCTCCAAGGATTGCAAAGCAATTGGAATATGTCCCTAGGCCGGAACCTGTCGTTAAGACAACAACGAAGAAGGTTTTCATCCAGCCTCTGGCCTTTGGCGATACCGAGGCAAGCACCGGGTCCAAAATGGCGCTCCCACAGTGGGGAGATCTCTTTAACAGGATCGGCCGAGAAGAATACCCGGAATATGTCCCACACAGTGATCCAGATGCAAGGGCACTCGACGACTAGGGGTTATCGAACATCCGACGGTCGTATCTACACATGGTGGCAAGCAGAACCCCCATTTTCCCCTGCATAGAGGTCATGAAATGGCTCATCGACCACACAGACACACAAAAGTGTTTAATCAATGATGACAATGGAGGGTGTGTCTGAGTTTTCCTCCCGGTAGAAGTTTAGAAGTATTACAAACTCAAATACCTAGAGGAGCGACTAAACATAGACTTTGTGGTGAAGTTCCACGAACACCACGACACTAGCTGGGTGATGGCCTCATGGTGGAGAGAGGACAAGAAGTTTACCAACCGAAGCTTTGGCTGGTATGGTACGGTTAACTTGAGGGAGCCATACATTTATTTTATGGCTCTCATCTGTCGGTTGTACGGGGAGAAGGATTGCTCCAAGTTTTCGAAGGCATGGATTCCTTTGGCATACACAGTTGCGATCATTGGGTGCAACTTCAACTGGGGAGCAATAATATCCAAGCATCTAAGCATCTATGTGCATCAGGCTTAGACTTTGAAGGAAGGGGAAGCACCAACTTTTTACATGGCTTCATACCTGCTTGATGTCATGTGCGCTAGGAACGTCTTCGCTGGCATGAATCTGAGCTGGCATGTTGCAGAGTTCCCAGTCCACGTCTACTTCAGTATGCTATGGGAAAACAGGTATAAGAAATCTTACTCCCTCATCTGCGATGAATTCATCGCCCGAATTTATTTTATTCTTTTTAAGAAGGAATGCCCAAGGCTATCAGCGACAACCAAGAAGATGATATCCAAGGTAGGCCATTGGTATTTGGACGAGCGCGCCACCTACATCAAGGTGTTTGGGGCCACCGGAGCACCACATCTCCTACTAGCTCATGTCCCAGACTGGCTTGTCATAGGAGAAACGAGATTTCATACCCTATGGTTTCCATGTAGGGTTCTACTTAGTAAAGGATACCACTCAAGCCAAACAAGAAGGTCTGAGCCAACTCAAATTCAGAATCCCAACGGGTCGATTCCGCAAGCACTATCCAAAGGGCTTGGTCCTGCAACATACTTCACAGGTGTCATCCTGCTAGGCGTATGCTCACGACAAGTTTGAAGACGAAGTCTTCACAGAGAATGCCCGTGACTGGGACGAGGTGGTGCAAAGGATGGTCGACCCAAAAATGACCAGGTTCAAGGCCATGAGCATGGATGAATAGGTGACAACAATAGAGAAGTCAGCTCAAGAGGCCCTTAGATCTAGGGAAGAAATCATAGCAGCAGAGGCAACATAGATGCAGAACAGGGGACTGTCTATGACACCGGAGGCACAGGCAAGGGGATTTCTCCTAATGGAACATGCACAACGAGTAATTGATCAGTTGCAGAATGACCTAGACCTTGTGGAAATGAAAAGAGTCCCCGTCGACAACCCAATTGAAAGCCAGGTAGGCCCAAGTGACCCAGAACCAATACAAATTGAAGAGATCATCGGATTGGATAACCCTAAAGTTTCAACGCCACAGGCCAGATCACTAAGGGACGTTTCAGCTCAGCCAGAGATAGTTAGGACATCAGGAAGAGCAACTGCGCCAAACCCCCTCCACGACTTAATAACGATCTATGATCATGAGGAGAGTTCGGAGGTTTCCCTGGTGACTTTGGTGCAGATCACAGAGGAAAAAGAACCCGAGAAGGCATCTTCCCTGGCTCTCGATACTCAAGTTCAAAGCCTTCCACTGAGTGACTAGGAGGTCGAAACTGTCATAGACACTAAGCTACTCGATGTACTGGGGACCCAAGTGGATAGTCCGGAGGACGAGCTAGGGTCGAGTGAACAAAAAGAAGTTCCACGGCAAGAAATCGACATCTCAATAGCCAATTATCAAGTAAGTACCGAGCCTGCCCCCGATGCTTCAATTTCAGTCGATACTTTACCTTCTGATGAGAAACAACCAGAATCTTAACACTCAGAACACACGGAAGAGGTTAAAGAACCTGGTCTTCAACATATATACACCGTCGGGAGCCTCGGAAACATGCTTACCTGGGGAGAGCAGCAAATCCCCGAACCCGTGGATGAGGTTGTTGATATACAAGCCATATCTTATGAACGAAAGAGGAAAGCCATCATGAAAAGAACCACCAAGAAGAGGAGGCTTACTCTGGATCGCTCCATCCTCATCACCATAAAGGAGAAATTGATTAGCACAAAGCATGCCAAGACGTCCGAGCTTATCGGCGTAGGGATGGCAATCACAGATGCCACCCTGTATAGAGTGAGGAAGGATGAAGAGGATTTGGCCGCTACGCTGAAGGAGTTGGAGCATCTACGCCATTTGGCGAAATATTTTCAGGACTCCACATAGGCCATGGTGTTCCTGAGAAGCGAATTCCAGGAGGTCTACAATAAATTTACGAATGAGCGACACCTTTTCACTGCAGGGATAAACAATTTCCAAGAAGACACCCTCATGGTACTGGCTATGTGCAAGGATATGGAAATATGGTATGAGAAAGCACATCAAGCAGTGGAAAGGATCGACTACATCAATGCGATTCAACAGGACCGACATGCTGAAGAGCACGACATCCAGGTACTAAGGGATAGCAGCATCGACCGCATAAAGAAGTTGGTCGAATATTGGGTGAAAATGGCCCAAGAACCTCATCAGGAAATCCAAGAGAAATGGGCTGAGTGAGAAAAGAGTTGGACCAAGATCAACCGGGCGATGAGAGACATCAGTCTCCCAGAATTTGACACTCCTTATGACTTTGTCGACTTGCATGACATAGTCAAATTACATGCCGAACAAGACTCATCGTGGGTTGTGGAGATAACAAAGGTGGAAAGCATGGCGCCAGGTCAAGTACAATAGGTCATGAAACATCTGATCAAGGCTCGGACCATGTTGCAACAGTTAAGTGCTAGAATAGTCAAGTATCGGGCACGGGCAGTGGAGATAAAGGAGATCCTTTCGGCCCCTATGGACCAACACAGATTTTTGTATGCCAACACATGCGAGGATCTCTTCATCAAATGGTCGGAGTATAAGAAGAGTCATCCACTCAAGTGAAACCATTTTATGACTTTTAAAAGACCCAGTGATGAAAGTGCCATGTGGCAATGTTTTGTTTTACTTAGCTTGCACTTTTGATAGTTATTTTTAGTTAATAATATGTTATAAATAAGAGGATCGACCTGTTAGCAAGGGTCGATGGTTTTTGCAAAGACCCTCATTTTTGGATTTGTAAAGAACTATTTCGAAGCTACCTTAATTGAGAAGTCATGTTTAGGACCAGAGACAAGTTTGTGTTTTTTCATCAAAAGCGTGTGTGATTGGATCTAAAGAAGAATTATTTCTGATTTTATCTCATGAATGGATGATGTAACGAGTAAGAGCCTCTAAATCTGTTGATAAGTTATCTAATTCAATATTTTTATAGTTCTTGTCTTTAATGATGAAAAGTAAATCGTTGTGTTAATGTGTGATCAATGATTAGAGCTAAGGAAACTATTTTTCTTGCCATCGTTTATTGCATGTACGTCTTTTTCTAATAATCGTATCTCAGTCAACAATTGGAACACCAACAAATTAATGTATTAGTACTAGGCTTGTTGTAGGTGTAAGAATCATTGTCTGCATGCTTGAGTATGAGGGTTATCCCGAGCTCAGCCTTCTTCAGTAGTTAAGTCCTTTCCCCTTTAATACCCAGCTGGTTTATACCAACATTTATCTTGTATCAGTCCCACCTATAAGAGAAAATACAAAAAAAAAAGAACGTTCGAACTGAAGGAGGAGCTTTCACAAGAAGAGATCGTGTCAATCACTATGTAAATCCCATTGATTAATTGGCCGGATCACAAGATCTGGAGAACCATTCCACCATTAAATGTTGTAGAGTATAATTAGGCCTCGATTGCGGGTTTGGTTCCTACTGTTGAGTTAAAGGGATTTAGGACCCCTCAATAATGTCCTTGTTTACTATTTCATGGGAGTTGAGAATGGGAGAGTGGGAAGTTGATTTTGAGGGAAATCATAGAGTATGTTCATAAGTTGCATGGCACATTGCAGAGGAATGATCTATTTATATTCAAACAACATAAGGTTTCTTGCTAACCAAACCCCCCATGCAATAGTGAGAGGGAGGGCTTTGAAGTTTGATGTCTCAATGTTTGAGTTCCATCTTTTAAGAGCCTCGTCAATTGAAGTGCCATTCCATGCATTTTTGAACCCTTTGACTTTTTCTACTTCCCTCCATACCTCTTTTGTGTAATTGCAAGACAAGATCAAGTGGGAGTTTGATTCTGAGTCTATCTTACACACGAAACATTTGCCAAGCCCTTTAAAACTTCTCTTTTGGAGAATATCCCAAGTAAGGGATTTATTCTTCAAGAGGAGCCACATGAAGAGTTTTTCTTTTGTTAGGAATTTGAACTTACAAATATTTTTCCACCACCAAAATTGTGGCTCTTCATTGTGCCCCTGAGCTAATGTTTTCTACCCAATTTTTTTCTCGTAGTTTCTCATGGGATTTTAGGGACCAAACAAGTTGATTCTCTTCCTCGACTAAGTTAACAAAGGACCATCAAAGGTTTTGAGTATAGTTAACCCAAGTGTCTACATCTTCTTCTCTAAGGTCGATCTCCCTCCATAATAACCAACGTTGTTTCCCTATGTCTTGATTTCCTTTGGCAATTTGTCTTTGCGTTTGGTATCCTTTGGTTTTGAGCTCATGGATCAAGTGATCAAGAAGTTTATGAGATTCTTTGCATCCAATCCAAGGGTCTAATCCTATAAATAAGTTTTCTCCTCTTCCAATCTTCCAAACTAACTATTTACCAACCAAGTGGAAAGCTGACATAATGGCTTTCCAGACAATTTATGCATTTTGAAGTTTTTCGGGGGGCTTTCGGATCCAATCCTTTATAGAGTCATGTTTTATGTATTTGGATTTTGTGACTTAAGCCTAGAGCCTTATGCCTTGGATGAGCCTCTATACATTATTGGTAGCAAGGGCCTTGGAGAACCAAAATATATTATTTAGCCCCCGTCCACCCAGGGATTTTGGGACAACAAACCTTTTCCAAGAGGTTAGCACCAATTTTTTCTTTCCTACTCCCCTAGATCAATTGAATCTAAAGTAAGGTTGTCTTATTTTGTCTAGGATGCTTTTTGGTATCCACGCCAATGAAATCCAATAAAAAGGGATGGATTCAAGGACTTCTTTGACTAGAAACAATATGCCTCCCTGAGATAACTAATAGTTATACCAGGTGGTTAACTTCTTCTCCAACTTTGCCAGGAGCCATAACTAGTCTGATTTCTTGTACTAATTTGCTTTCAAGTGAAAGCCTATATATTTAAGCCATGAATCATTGTCCCCTACCTGATAGGGGAAGACCTAGGTAATTTGGTTATTTTCAAAATTTGAGAAACCCGAAAACATAATTAAGGATTTCATTATGTTTATTTGCATTATCATCGCTTCACAGAAGAGATCCATAATCTCTCAAAGCTTTTCAATCATATTTCTTGAACCTTCAAAAAATATTAGTATATCATCAATAAAAAGAAGATGAGTAATATTACTAGATGGGCCCATATATATATATATACCTTTTAAGCTTCCATTTGCAGAGGTTGTATTTAGAGATTTGTTAAGACCTTCAGCTGCCATAAGGAAGAGCAGGGGCAATAGGGGACATCCTTGTCTAATCTCTCTTTTTAGATTTGAAGAAGGGATATGCAACTCCATTAAGAAGAATAACAAAAGAGGTCGAGTTTATACGACTTAGAACCTAAGTGACAAATGCATGACAAAAACCTAGATGTATGAGAATGAGCCTAAGATATAACTAGCTCACCCGATTGAAAGATTTTTAGAGATAAACCTTTAGTGTTGGAGATTTTTCATTCTTGGTCTTGATTGTAAGAAGCCCTTCTTGTGCCACCCCCACAACTTCATGAATTTGTCATCCTTCCATAAAACCAAATTACTCTAGGGAAATCCTCCTTGAGAGGATGCCTTTCAGTCTATGAGAGATGAGTTTGGAGATTATTTTGTAGATGTGGTTACATAAAAATATGGGCTTGAAGATCTCAAATTTTGTAGGGTTGTATGTATTTGGAATTAAGGCAATTGAATGAGAGTTGAGTTAAAGGTTGTCAGCGTTTGACTTGTGGAGTGAGAGAATTCAACCACTTTCAAAAGAGCTTCTTCAATGAAGTCATAACAACCCATGAATAATTCTATAGGGAGACCATTTGGTCCTAACATTTTATTCTTCTAGAAGCTCTATAAGGTTTGAAGAAGCTCTTCCTTACTGACTTCAACCATTAAGCTTTGATTATCCTCCTGACTAACAAAGTTTGGAAAACAACTTACTATGTTGATGATCACTGCAATAATGGCTCTAGGTTCCTTTTTAAAATGAGAGTTGAAGTAATGCACCCCTTTGATTGCTATTTTAGGAAATGTGGACGCCATAGAACCATCATCCTTATCAATCCCCCATATTGTATTAATGTTTTTCTAGCAATTGGCAAATCAATGAAAGAGTTTTGTGTTTTCATCGCTTGCATGCAACCAAATTGCCCTACTTTAATCCTCCATTACATTTTTCTGTGTCCATGATTCATATTATTTTTTAGAATGAAATGAAGGTAGATATATAAAAATGAAATGTACATAGATATTGTGAGATACACAAAAATATTGCAATAAACACAGAGATACAATAATGTACATTTTTTGTTAATGAGAGAATGTACAAAAACTGTAAAATTACAGAGTGAATGACTCTCTAGAATGGTGGCAGCTTATCTCTGAGAAGAGATGTGCTGGCTACGCTCATCCGCAAGAAGATGATCATTACAATGAGGCTCCAAAGGACTTTTTAACATAAATAAAATCCAAAACCCTAACCCCGAAAGATGAAAAGCCAACAGGTCTGTGGACCCCATTTTGGGTAGTTTGGTGTATCAACTTCGCATCGATGTAACTTTGGCATACGATCTTCATTTGGGGCACACAATAGATCATTGGAAAGGTATTGACGAGGAGCTTCATTTCACATGCTCAATCATGCCTTTGGCAATTGTTGAGGTGCTTGATCATGAAAACGTCATTTAGTCCCTTAAAATGGCCCCGGAAATTTAGGACCCGAAAAACTGCTAAAAATAGTAAATTGCCAAAGAACTATTTTAAGCCAGTTGGAATAGGTGGGTGGCCACCGATATCCACCTGGATCAGTCCAGGAGTATTTTCCTCCTCTTATCCTCTAGCAACTTTATTTCATTTTTTTGTTAGTTAATAAGGAATCCATGACCCTCTCTATGATAATAGTTCTCCAATTGATCTTTAATTTCCATAAGCAGTTTCTCATCCTTCTTCCCAAACCACTTGATGGCAACTTGTTTTGTTCTTTTCAATTTTTGTTAAAACTAGGGGGGTAGATTTGGGGGAGGAGCCATCAAAGGGTTTCCAAATCTCCTTGATTTGTTCCAAGAAGTTTTCGTCCCTTAACCAATCTGGGTTTAGCTTGAAGGGGCTAGGAGGCTTCCCTTAAATGGAAGCTAATTCAAAAAGCACTAGAATGTGATTTGAATCACCTCCAGTGGAGACCCATTGTTGGAATTGAAGGGATTCTTCGAGAAAGGCCTTTGAAATCATGAATCAATCAATTTGTTTTGCATCATGGGCCTCCCTCATTCTCATATTTCTTTAGGTTGGGAAGACTTTTTGTAGGCATGATGTTTGACAATCATGTAGTCTCTAGCTTAGCAATAAAGAACTCGGTTAGAGGATCCACCTGGGATGATAGTCCCCATATATCCAAGGTGTCTAAAGAGAAATTCAGGTCACCCCCTAATACCACTAAACCATTTTGAAGCTAAGATTTTTGAAGGAGAGCTTCTCAATACTCTTTCCTTTCTAAGTAAGGACCATAAATATTAATGCAGATGAGTTCCTTTGCCAATTCCATCAAGTACATGGAGATTCCAAGTCTAGAAATAAATGCCCAAGAATTTGATAAAGATACATTTTTTTTTCCATATAGAAATCAACCCCCTAGATCTTCTCAGGGCATCAATGAAAGTAAAATCCCAAGCCTTCAAAAGAGTCAATAAGTCCTTGACCACTTTGTCTCCATCTGTCATAGTTTCTTGTAGGAAGACGATTGAGGGTTTATTCAAGTCAATCAATCTTTTTATGGCAAATCTTTTAGAGTAATTGACCAATCCTCTACAATTTAGAGAGAGGAAAATCATTTGAAAACCTCCCTAGGGGCATTCTCTCTAAGAGCCCCAATAAGTGATTGT
Source organism: Picea abies (assembly GCA_900067695.1). Classification (NCBI taxonomy): domain Eukaryota; kingdom Viridiplantae; phylum Streptophyta; class Pinopsida; order Pinales; family Pinaceae; genus Picea; species Picea abies. The sequence goes on along the minus strand of CBVK0101675084.1, from coordinate 22,836 downwards.
TGTTTACCACTTAGAACCTTGGAGTTTGCTTGCTTATGAACCAAGGACAAGAAGGAATTTCTCCTTCTCTAGGGAGGCTTTATTTCCTTCTCTAGGGAGGTTTTATTTCCTTCTCTTCAAGATATCCCAAGCCTCCTTCTATCCTTCCCATGGAGAGGGGGCCTCCTCTAGCCCTGCGTCTAAGATTATACTTCACTACTTAAGAGGGTCGAGGGTCTTAAAGAGCACCCAAATCCAAGGAGATATTGGGAGATTTTACAGAGGAATTCATAGAGGGAATTTTTTCAGGTAGAGTACTCAGCCCATCGAGTGTAATGTTCCTGACTTGGCTAGTCTATGAAACACTGCTAATCTGTGTGTAGGATCAATGGTTTACAACATATAAATGATCATACAAATAATAAATGCTACAAAGGACTACAAAGTTTGTATTATGATATCTCTGTGGATTACAAAATGGTCGAATGTGGATGAATAAACTAACAATACTCAACTAGATCAACAGACAAAGGATCTTAGATGGAATACAAATAAGTAACTAAAAGATAATACTCGGAATATGGGACCACTGCAGAATCAATGGATGCGTTGGGACTATGGCAGCTCTGACGGTAACTGCTGGAAGTTTGGAAAGTTCTCCCTGGGAGCTGTACTTCTCATAATGGCCTGGAAACTATCCTCAATGATGTGCCCTGCTCTAGTCCTCAGTACTGGTATCTGTCAGACCCCTCTGCTAATGAATCTAGACCTCAGATGGATACCCCTGAGGGAATGCGCCCCTCTTCTTCTGGATAAATATGTCCTAGTGATTCCACCGTCGGAATCAGACGAGATATGTCTCAAAACGACCACCTTAGTCTACTGGGAAATGGGTCGAAAGGGTTTCCCTGAATCTAGTCTGATGCTCGCTCTGGAACCCCAAATGTGCCCGCCAAAAGTGTTGCACATCCAAGTCTGGAAAATGCGTCCCAGTTGATTCCTCCATCAGAATCTGATGAGGAACTAGTCAAAAGATGCACCTTTCCCTCCTCCCAAATGGGTCGGAGGGAAATCTCATAATTCTCCCTGGATGGGATAAGTCGACTAAAAACCCTCTCAGAAGTTGTGCCCTCACTCTGGATGAATGTGCCCTTGCTTCTGAACACTACGTAACTATTGCTGAAGAATGATGGAAGACCTGAATGATCTTCCTGGTGACTAGGGTGTCTCTCAACACTGAAATTAGCCACTGGTTTCTTCCTCCTGGAATCCACTAAACTATCTCTCCTGAGATGCACCTCTTCTCCTCAATGACAAGTCATAATCTGCATAATAATGAATTAGGTCGTTGACCCTTTCTTTATAGCTTTCCAAAACCCTAAATCATGTTGAAACCCTAATTCACTGTTGACTTCCAAAACCCTAAATCACTGTTGAAACCCTAATTCACTGTTGACTTCTATTTTTAGCTCATAATGATGTAAAAGCGCTTTTAACCCTTTTTAGCTCAATGTCACTTTCTGAATATAACACCTGTGACTAGAGTGACCTCTAGTAACTTTGTTTACCCCTCTTTGGCCCTAGCTATAGTCTAATAGGGCGGTTTAGACCATTAAGCCTCCTCTCTGGAGCTCCTATTTGGAAAGGGACATTACATTCCTCCCTTCCTGAAATTGCTTATCCTCAAGCAATACCAATCCAGGGTGTTGCAACACCTGCTCGCTCTCCCAAGTAGCATCCTCTACTGGAAGCCCTCTCCATCTGATCAAACACTCTCTGATGACCCTGCTCCTCAATTTCCGCTCCCGAAACTCCAAAACCTCCTCCGGAACTAACTCCAACTGTCCCTCCTCATCCAACGGGGGAAGCTACTCTAATGTGCTAATGAATTGTCCCACTACCTTTTTTAGGCAAGACACGTGGAACACGTTATGAATCTTTCTCCCCTCTAGAAGATCTAGCTCATAAGCAACCTCGCCTACTCGGCGCATGATCCTGTAAGGACCATAAAATCTGGGCTTGAGCTTCTTGACCCCACTCTTCTTCAGAGATGACTGTCTGTAGGGTTGGAGTCTTAAGAAAACTAAATCTCCAACCTCAAAGATGCGCTCTATCATGTGCCTGTCCACACTTATCTTCTGTCAGTTTTGCGTCATCTGCAGGTTCTCTTTCAACAACTTGAGAATCTCTTGACTCTCTATGATCCAATCCTTGGCCTTGGGAGCTTTGATCTCCCCGAAGACCAAGTATACCAAAGTGGGAGCATCATGTCCGTACAATGCTCAGAAGGGTGTCATACCAATGGACATGTGGAAGGTGGTGTTGTAGCAATGTTCTCCTAATTGTAACCACTTTACCCACGTTCTTTGTTGTCCTCCTACATAGTTCCTCAAATACCCTTCAACCCACTTGTTGACAATCTTGGTCTGCCCATCTGTCTGAGGGTGATAGCTGGTGCTAGGTGTCAACTCTATCCCCACCAACCGAAACAACTCTCTCCAAAATGTCCCTATGAACCAAATGTCCCTGTCACTGATGATGTTCTTCAGCAACCCATGAAGTCTAAAGACCTCCCTGAAGAAAAGCTTGACTACCTGAACTACATTGTACTCTGTCTGTGTGGCATAGAAGTGAGCAAACTTGGTCAATTTGGCAACCACTACATAGATACAGTCCTTACCCTAGACCTTGGGTAGACCTATGATGAAGTCCATAGATATACTCTCCCATTTCTGTTCTAGAATGGGGAGTGGATGAAGTAGCCCTGTTGGAAGAGCATGCTCTGACTTGTTCTGCTGGCAAGTCACACACTCACTGACGTGTCTCATAATGTCCTGTTTGAGGCCCTTCCATGAGAACCTCTCTCTGATCTATCTATAGGTTTTGAAAAAACCCTGATGGCATGCTAGAGGTGAATCATGAACTGCGGTGAGGATCTTCTTCTTGAGCCCTGAATCTAGCACCAAGTAGACTCTATCCTTGTAAAATATGACATCGTCAATGACCCTATACCGGTCATCATGTATCTTCCCATCCATCACCTCACAAGCGAACTTGTTCTTGGAATATTCCACTAACAAGTGGGATTTCCAATCTGCTGAAATCTCCATCAAAGAACATGTCGCAGGTCTCCTCGATAGTGCATCGACCACAATGTTCTTCTTCCCCTTGACATACTCTATGTCAAAGTTGAATGCATGTACCTTCGTCACCCATTTCTGTTGGCGCTCACCGAGGTCCTTCTACTCAAGGAAATACTTAAAATTGTTGTGATCGGTCTTGACCACAAATTTGCTACCCACCAAATATTGTTTGAACTTGGTCAAGGCATGCATGATTGCCAACATTTCCTTGTCATAAATGATTTCCTTGTCATAAATGGAGTACAACCTCTCAGGTTGACTAAGCTTCAGGCTCTCGAATACAATGGGGTGTCCTCCTTGCATCAGAACTATATCTATCCCTTCGCCGGATGCGTCACACTCTAGTACAAATGGCAAGGTGAAGTCTGGTAGTGCCAACATTGGACAAGTACCCATGACTTCCTTCATGTGATCAAAGGCTTCCTATGATTTATCGGTCCATATGAAGGACCCATGCTTGGTAAGATCTGTCAGTGGTGCTCCAAGCTGAGAAAAACCCCGGACGAACCGCATGTAATAGCTGCATAGCCCGAAGAAGCTCCTCAATTCTGTCATGTTCCTGGGCGTCGGCCAATCAAGAATGGCCCTGATCTTCTCTTGGTGCACCTGTACCCCTTGTGCATTGATGATGTGGCTTAGGTAAAGCAGCTCGGTCATACCGAACTCGCACTTGGACTCTTTGGCATATAATTATTGTGCCTCCATGATGCTCAATACCTCATCCAGGTGCCTCATATGCTCTTGCCATGAACGACTATAGATCAAGATGTCGTCGAAGAAAACCAATACTGATTTCCTTAACTAATCCCTGAATATATGGTTCATGCAAGACTGGAATGTAGCGGGTGCATTGGTTAGCCCAAATGCAATAACCATGAACTCGAAGTGTCCAAAATGAGATCGAAATGTCGTCTTCTCTATGTCCTGCTCTCGGATGTTGATCTGATGATATCCAGAGCATAGATCAATTTTTGAGAAGAAAACTGCCCCATGCAGTTCATACATCAACTTGTCAATGCGTGGGATAGGATATCGATTCTTGATGGTTTTCTTGTTCAAGGCTCGGTAATCAATGCACATCCTCATGGTGTCGTCCTTCTTCGAAACTAAGACAACTGAAGAAGCAAATGGGCTGCTCCTCGGTCTGATGTGTCCCATCGCCAACAATTCCTTGATTTCCTTCTCTATCTCATCCTTGAACCTCCTAGGATGACGATAGGGGGGCGTGATCATAGGTTTGGCCCCCTCCTCCAACTCAATGGTGTGCTCAAACCCCCTGTCAGGTGGTCTCCCTAGTGGAACTGCCTCAAAGACCTGCTGATGTCGTCCCAATAAATTCTTGATCTCTGTATGGTACTGTTGTTGACCTTCTGAATCCTTCTAAGTAGTGATCAAGCATTCTATGACATATGCTACCTCCCCATGTCTGAATATCCTCTCCATCCTCTTGGCTGAAATTGTCCTAGGTGCTCCTGTCGACATACCTCTTAGAACAACCTTCTTCCCATCCTGATCTCTGAATCCCATTTCCAAGGTTTGGTAGTTGGTAGTGATTTTTCCAAAGGTATCCACTGAACTCCTAACACCACATATGTGTTCGATAGGTCAACCACATAAAATGTGTCTCTCACTGTGTAGTTGCCTAACTTCATCTCTAAGTTTGGAACTCTGTCTAGACACTTCACTGTGTGTCCATCTGCTACCGCAACATCAAACCCCTCAAACTCCTATGTTTGAAGTGTCTGTCTCGATACTAGTGAAGCATCGATGAAGTTGTCGGTGGCCCCACCATCTATCAGGGCAATTTCCCATTGCCCCTAAACAATCCCTCTGATATAGAGGGTATCATACCTGGGAACACCAGAAAGGGTCGCTATGACTCCTCCCTTTGCTAGTTTCCTCCTGTTAGCCAACTCTGGCGGTTGTGGGACTACTGGAGGATGGGCTCCTGCTGGTGTCGATGGTCTATGGGGAGGCTACTCCTCTGCTGGTGCTGACTCCTCCTCTGAACTAGTGGATCCACTGTCTTTCTCCTCCTCCTCACTGTCCACACTGTCTACTGCTACCTCAATATAATGAATCTCTCCCTTGCCCATGTACCTGTGGCCTGGGACCCAGGGATCTCTGCAGCTAAAGCAAAGCTTCTTCCTCATAATCTCTCGCCTAGTCTCATCATTCAACTTCTCCTTGCCTTTCCATTCTCTCTGGAATGGCTTACTGTCTCAATCCCTCTGGGGCACAAATGGTTTGGAGAAAGTTTTAGTCTTTGGCACTGAGTCTGCCAGATCTCGAGTGCGAAGGATGGAATCCTGCAAAGTGGGAGGCCTATATGCCTTCACCCATCCTCTCAAAGGCTCTGTGAGTCCTTTTGTGAATAGCATGATCAGCCTGAGCTCTGATATATCTATCACTACCACGACTACCCGCTGAAACTTTGTTATGAACGCCTCTGCTATGTCAGTTTGTCTCAACTGGGATAGATCCCTGAAGTGTATCTCAGGATCCTTCCTGTCAAACCTGTCCATGAGCCTATCTGTAAACTCCCTATAGGAGGTGATGCGACTGTGACCCAATGTCACCAGTCCATGATACCACCACTCGTGTGCCTCACCCTCCAAGTGTAAGGTCACAAAACTAATGGCCTATGTCTTGGTCATCTGGTTGAGCTTATAATACGTGTCTAGCTTCTGTACCCAAGCTCTGGCGGTGTATTTGGATGATCCATCGAAAGAAGGGATGGTGAGTTTCCCAACTTTTCGGATGAAATCAAGGTTATGCCCCTGCTGCTGTTACGGTCCTCCCCTCTACGGCTCTCTGGGGTGGTTCCTGAGTCTGAGGCCACAGTACTCGACTAAGGTCATGTCCTGATGGAAGTCACGACCCAATGCTGCATACTCCCTCCTATACTCTACAATGTTGTCTGCATGAGTGGGTGGCCTCAGTGCTATTGGTGGCGGTGTTGCTACCAGGGGTGCCCTCTGGAAATTGGGAAACAAGGGTCTGCGAATCCTACTCGCAGAGGTGTATGTGCGAGACAGTGACTGGGGTTTACTGCCTGCTCCTAAGTTCCCCTGTGTTGCATGCATGACTTGTGTGTATGGGGTGCCCACTCTAGCCAATCTATCAACCACCTGTGCCAAGGACTGAGACACGGTTTGTTGACTAGCTAACACATCATTGATAACTTGCATGAAAGTTGTCTCTGGATCTACGAAGGCCTTGCCACTGCCCTTTGGTCGCTCATATCTGTCTCCTAGAATCCTCTCTGCCTTGCGCTCAGCCTCACGCTCTGCCCTTCTCTTTGCTTCTCTGTGTGCCTCTTCCTCTTCCTTTGAGCTAGGAGGAAAAGGGGGGAAATCAGGCCTATGCCCTCTTTCCTTATGTCTGTTGTAAGTGACATATTCGTCACGTACGTGTTCACGACCCTCTGGGTCTTCTGTTGCACTCATTGTCTTTAGTCACAGGCTGGCAGGACTAAAGCTCTGATACCACTATAATGTTCCTAACTTGGCTAGTCTAGGAAATGCTGCTAATATGTGTGTAGGATCAATGGTTTACAACATATAAATGATCATACAAATAATAAATGCAACAAAGGACTGCAAAGTTTGTAGTATGATATCTCTGTGGATTACAAAATGGTCGAATGCGGCTGAATAAACTAACAATACTCGACTAGATCAACAGACAAAGGATCTTAGCCAGAATACAAATAAGCAACTAAAAGATAATACCTAGAATATGGGAGCATTGCGGAATCAATGGATGCGTTGGGACTATGGAAGCTCTGACGGTAACTGCTGGAAGTATGGAAAGTTCGCCCTAGGAGCTATACTTATTGAAATGGCCTAGAAACTATCCCCAATGATGTGCCCTGCTCTAGTCCTCAGTACTGGTATCTGTTGGACCCCTCTGTTGATGAATCTGGACCCCGAATATATACCCCTGGGGGAATGCGCCCCTCTTCTTCTGGCAAAATGTGTCCCAGTGATTCCACCATCAGAATCAAATGAGATATGCCTCAAAACGACCACCTTGGTCAACTGGGAAATGGGTTGGAAGGGTTTCTCTAAATCTAGTCTGATGCTCGCTCTGGAACCCCAAATGTGCTCGCTAAAAGTGTCGCATGTCCAAGTCTGGAAAATGTGTGCCAGTTGATTCCTTCATCGGAATCTGATGAGGAACCAGGAAAAAGATGCGCCTTGCCCTCCTCTCAAATGGGTCGGAGGGAAATCTTGGAATTCTCCCTAGATGGAATAAGTCAACTAAAAACCCTCTCAGAAGCTGCGCCCTCACTCTGGATGAATGTGCCCTTGCTGTTGAACACTGTGTAACTGCTGGTGAAGAATGATGGAAGACCTGAATGATATTCTCAGTGACTAGGGTGTGTCTCTCAACACCGAAATCAGCCACTGGTGTCTTCCTCTTGGAATCCACTGAACTATCTCTCCTGAGATGCGCCTCTTCTCCTCAATGACAAGTCGTAATCTGCATAATAATGAATTAGGTCGTTGACCCTTCCTTTATAGCTTTCCAAAACCCTAAATCATGCTGAAACCCTAATTCACTATTGACTTCCAAAATCCTAAATCACTGCTGAAACCCTAATTCACTGTTGACTTCTATTTTTAGCTCATAATGACTTAAAAGCACTTTTAACCCTTTTTAGCTAAATGTCACTTTCTGAATATAACACCTATGACTGGAGTGACCTCTAGTAACCCTGTTTACCCCTCTTTGGCCCTGGCTATAGTCTAACGGGGCAGTTTAGACCATTAAGCCTCCTCTCTGGAGCTCCTATTTGGAAAGGGACATTACATCGAGAGGGATAAGGGGGGATGGTTGGGGAGAGTTTATCCCTGAGAGACTAGGCAAAAAGTCATAGAGTTGGGTTTCAACTGGTTTCATAATTTCCACCTCCCAACCAAAACAAATGTTCTCACACTTTTGTAAAGGATACAGGGAAGAAGTATAATTGAGCTTACCTGAGCATTATTTTCCATAGGTGGGTGGCACAAGTTGTTCTTTGTGTTGTCTTATCCATTCCTCCGCCGAATTTGTTACCAGTTCTCTATGTTATGGTGGACCTTCAACATCGTGAGCCTGTTTTAGAAGAGGTTGGGAAGGAACATCAACTTCCTTATGATCTTTGTGTACCCAAACTTTCCACCTAAGAATAATTGAGAAATCCTTTGCGAGATGCCCACAAAATTCGCAACAACCACACTCAAAAGGGATTCCTTCATAATCTAGAGCTTGGCTGAAGATTGCAAGCCCCTTTCTAATCATAATAGAGTCTACCAGACCATTTGAAAGCTCCAAACTGACCAAGATTCTGGCCATTCCTATGTAACCCGTGTCCTTGTAGGAGTTGTACACATCATAAAATAATCCCAAGGCATTCTCAAATTTCTTTAAGACATCATATGACCATAAAAATAGGGTTAGGTCTGGGACCTTGACTCATATTGGCACAATATCCATGTGGGCAGACTTTGCATTGAATCACGGGTGCCATTTCTTTAGGAAGAGAGCTTGGGACCCCCAATCCCATTAAGCTTTTATGATTTTAATTGCATCTTCTCCAAAGTGAAGGATACAAACCAACCATCCTTTGACCAATACCATCCTGCACGACGAGTATCCGAGTAGACTTGCAAAATTTTCCAATGTCCAAGTTTTTAGGGTTTCAACATTCATCCTCTTACTTGGGAATTGTCCCACAATGATTGTATCCTCCAAGTCCATAATCTCATGGAGCTTGATGCTCTCTCCCAGTTCCAAATTTATGGCTTCCACGTTCCTCTTTACACACTTGCAGTGCTTTTTAGTTTCCCCAAACCTATGGATCCCAGCTCCTCCTAGTTAGAGGTCAAGGATTTACAGAAAGGATCACTACTCATTAGATCTCTTGACAACACATCATTGATAAAACCTCTCTCATCGATACCTCCCATAGATTTATAGACACCTAGAGTTAGAGATTGTAATAAGCTTGGTATCATGTCTAAAGGCAAAGCTCCATCATCAGTTGGAGTGGGAAATGAATTCTTGTGGGGTAAATGTGACAACTGATTGATGTTAGAACTCGGAGAGTAACAACCATAATCCAATAGATCCTCCACCTATGTATCCTCTGCTACACTCCCCTTGAGGGATGATGGTTTAACAAAGCATATGTGACATAGATAGAGGGTTTCATCATCAATGGATCAACCTTAACGTACAGAGTGCTTGAAAGGTCTCAAATCATATCCCCTAGGATAGCTAACGTATCATCTTCTAGTGGGTGATCTCTAAATTGTGATGGTTGATGTGGAGGAGGGTCCTTATCACAGTATGAATCCACTGGTACATACCAGTTTTGTTGTCCTTCCAATGGGTCGTCCATGTAATCGATGACCTTGTCTTCCATTTCACCAAGTCTACCATGGTGACCTACAATGGAAACCAAAGTCTACAACAAAACCCTAGCCGTATACATCTCTCGATGGTTCAACTTCTCTTTAGTTCAATATTCGGTTGAAACGAATAAACATACAAACTAATTTTTTTGTCTGAATCTACTATACATGAAAGTCTCTGTAATCTGCTTGTGTTTTGGTTTACTCATCGAGTCATACATGTAATGACCTATTCCAACAACAATTTCTCAAATCACCAACTCTTTCTTGTCATCTTGTGCACATCTAGAATAGGTCATTGACATATATTTGGAGAAATAGTTTGAAAGGTAGTAATTAGTAGGACTACCCTTTGAAGAAACCATGAAACATAAATTGGGTTTCGCCAAGTCCACTGGGGTGACTTGCAATGGAAACCAAAGTTTGCAACAAAAACCCAATCCTATAGAAAAACCATAGCAGTCTACTTTCTCCCATCGGTTCTTGGATCTCATGTTCTAGTCTACTTTCTCAAAGCATTGTAATGGATCACTCAAGAAGGCAAATGAACTACCTGTGCTTTGTGATGCAAGTGACGCTGACCCAATTTCAATAATGATATCCTTGTGTCTTTCCTCTCTATTTTTCCCCTTACCCTCAGGTGCTCAAGCAATCTAAAATGAAAATGCAAGGCACGATGTAACCCCATTTTCTCAATTCTACCTTTTTTTCCAATAGAAAAATTGCTCATTTATATTTATAATATAATTCTGTACACATGTCATCATATATTTTCCATACATATTCAACCCTCCGATAATACCAAAAACTTTTAAAAGACATGATTTATCTCTGGTCGATTCTTTCAATACACAAAAATTGAAATGAGTCAAAGAGAATCCCATTACAATAAAAAAGAAAGCTATAGTATAATTCTAATATTCACCTATACAAAAAGGATTTCCTTTCAGAAAAATTAAAAACTATCTTCTTTCTCTTTTGTCTGTGGTATACCAAACATAAAACTTGATGCTAAAAAATATTTAAAATGAGGGTAGGGCCCTCATTTCCACTACTCAAAGATTGTATTCGATTTTCCCTTCGGTCTTCAACAAAGCCTTCTTTGAGAGGGAATCTGCTTCCTTGTTTAGTTCTCTATATATATGCAAGTATCTGATCTCCCTGAAATATTTTTTGAGCTCTCTAATCCTATCCTTCCAACTCACAAATGAGGTGATGCAAACCCCCTATCCCTCTTAAGGGCTGCGCAACCTCCCGGTTAGGATCTTCCGGTTCTGGAGCTGAAATGGCTCTTCTGGTTCCAAACTGGAACCCTTCGAATGAACACACAGGTCCCCCACAAATGCTTAGTTGACTTTTCCAAGGCTCAAGCGTGAGCTCCCACAGCACACGACCAAGAGTTGTGACCTCCGGCTAGGCTCAGGTTCCAGTGCCTATTCCTTTGGGTTTCACGGTTTGCGAAATCAGGGTACAAGGGGTATCCCTACTCCTTGGAATCCCCGGTTGCCAAAATGTCGAAATCTCGATGACCCGAGATCTATGGCTCAGATATCTCTCGGATCGACGGCTACGCTTATTTCAGCATTTCGCGTTTCGCGAAATCAAGGTACAAGGGATATCCCTGCTCCTTGGAATCCCCAGTTGTCGAAATGCCGAAATCCCGATGACCCGAGATCTACGACTCAGATCTCTCTCGGATCGACGACCACGCTTATTTTGGCATTTCGCATTTCGCGAAATCAGGGTACAAGGCATATCCCTGCTCCTTGGAATCTCCGGTTGCCGAAATGCCGAAATCCCGATGACCAGAGATCTACGGTCCACGTCCAACCTTGCTATTTCACTATTTCGCAATTCGGGGTTTTGGGAGACAAGAACCTCTGTCCCCGCTCCTTGGAATCCTCAATTGCCGAAACGCCGAAATATCTTGGCATTCAATCAACGACTCACAATAATTCTTGAGATCTATGGCCCACGTTCGGCCTCACTATTTCGCTATTTCACGATTCGGGGTTTTGGGAGACAAGGGCCTCTGTCCTTCCAACTCGTGATACCTGAAATCAGAATGTGGACCAACGGTCCAGATCTGCCTGTGATTGACGGTTGTTATCCCTCCTGAGCTTTGGACGTCAAGAAGCCCTCGCCGCTAACCTCCTCGCAGCTCCACCTTATCCAACGGCTTGCGGGGTTTCGACGTTTCTCCTCGAGGTCTTTCCACCGTTCATTCAGATCCCCGAGACTTGCCCTCACCGCTAACCTCCTCGCAGTTCCACCTTATCCAACAGATTGAAGGGTTTCAACGTTTCTCCTTAAGAGCTCTCCACCATCCGTTCAGATCTTCGAGATCTCCCCTCCTGGATCTACGCAGTGTTAAAGCTTGCACTCCTACCTCAAATCGGATGCCCTGCTGGATTCTCCACTGCGATCCAACGCACGACGGCATTCTTCCTCCTGAGCTTTTACTCGCTTTAGACTTAGAAGATTTTGTAAGTCTTCGAAGACTCTGTCTTCGCTTCTTTCTAGGAGATGGGTTTTTCTGGGTCTCGATAACGCTTCTCTGAAACGTTATTCCTCTTGAGCTTCGCCTTGTGTAGGCCTCGAATTCCTGCGCACTCCTTGCGTCTAAGGGATTTCGATAACTCGGATCCAAGGGGTTTCTCACAGAGAGATTCCTCCTGATCTCCTGGTGTTCTCTCCTCGCTCGATGCACACCTTGCAGAGCTTCAATGAAGAGAAACAATTGAAACTAGAAAACTCACAGTCACTGTTTCATTCACTTGTTTATGGGACACAAGAATAATAGAAAAGACAGGAAAATGTAAACACAATTGCACAACATGCATTTGGATCAATTTTCCCTCTTGTTATATTCACAAGTGCCCAATGACTACAAAATACATTCAAATTACAGTAACCCAAAAACTGAGATCTCCTGCTAACTCGCAGTTCTCTCTTACAACAGATTTCTCTCTGTATTGCCGCTAACCCCAACTGGGCGTACAAACTTCTACTTAACTCAAAAAGATTTCTAGGGTTTCCCCTGGCTACTTGCCTACTCTAAAATTCATCCTACGCTATCTTAGTTCAGTCGCATTCCAGAGCCATAGTGGAAACTCCTACTCTGCTTATGATTTTCAAAACGTGCCTCAAAGGGTAAATTTCGGCACTGGTTCAAGCGTGCCTCCAAAGGTAAATTCCGACGCTAAGTGAAGGCAAATTTCAAAATCGGTTGTAACTGCCCACGTTGAAGTTCTAGTTGAACTCTCACGTGTTGAGTGGTTCTGCCTCTACGCGCTTGGCAACGATGCTCCTACATCATAGTCCCCTTGACAAAAATTCATGGACTCCTGTCCATTAGCTCCTCTACTGATTTTCCCTGCTTCTTGATAGCAACTTCATTTTCCCAACTGGCATCTTCTATTGGGTGTCCCTTCCATTTGACCAAATACTCAAAATAAGTCTTCCTCCTGGTCTTCTTGCCAATCCTCTGATCCAAAATTTTCTCCATCTGTGGCTTTTCTGCCACAAGCATCTGTTTCTCCCACCGAATCTTTCCTTGATTTTCTGACCCTTTCGTGTCATCTTTCCTGTAAGGATACAGGTCTGAAACATTGAATATGGGTGAAATACCCACACCATCTGGCAGCTCAATCTCATAGACGTTTGCATCAAACTTCCTCAAGATCTTACAGGGTTCTATCTTTTTCATCTTCAACTTGTTGTATGTTCCCCTAGGGAATCTTTCCTTCCTGAGATGTACTAAAGCATGATCTCCTACTTCAAATTGAAGTTCCCTACGATGTTGATCAGCTCTGTGTTTGTATTTCTGATTAGAACTCTCCAACTGTCCTTTGATCTGACTATGCAGTCGCTCCATCTCCGCAGCAAAATCCTCTGCTCCAGCGCTCCTGATCTCACCCTGTTCCAAGTCTCTCAACTCAGACACTCCCCTGGGTTGCATTCCATAGAGTATTTGGAATGGACTCCTTCCAGTGCTCCTGTTTGGTGAGTCATTGTATGTAAATTCTGCTTGTGGCAGAATCTAATCCCATTGATTATGATGTTCAGTAACTAGACTCCTTAATAAATTCCCCAAACTTCTATTTACCACTTCAGTCTGCCCATCTGTTTGAGGGTGATAAGCTGAGCTGAAGGACAATTTTGTCCCCATCTTCTTCCACAACGTCCTCCAAAAGTGACCAACAAATTTTGTGTCTCTGTCTGAGACAATGCTCCTGGGTAGGCCGTGAAGTCTCACAATTTCTTTGAAAAACAGATTTGCAACATGTGTTGCATCACTGGTCTTCTGGCATGGATGAAATGTGCCATCTTTGAAAATCTATCCACCACCACAAATATGGAATTGAATCCTCTTTGTGTTCTTGGCAATCCCAACACAAAATCCATGCTTATTGCATCCCAAGTCCTCTCTGGTATTGGCAATGGTTGATACAACCCAGTGTTCTGTCTTTTCCCCTTAGCATGCTGGCAGATTCTACATCTGTTCACAAACTTTATCACTTATGTTCTCATACCTGGCCAATAGTATGAGTTGCTAAACTATGCAAATGTTTTATCATGGCCGAAATGTCCAACCAATCCACCTCTATGCTTCTCCTTCAGAAGATTGCCCCTCATTGAGCATCTTGGTATGCACAATTGATTTCCTCTGCATAAGAATCCTTCCTGAACCATATACTCTGTCCACTGACTTCTATCTCTCAGTACAGGGCTTGTACATGCTTCGTAGGCCTCCTTGAAATCTGTATCATCACAATACATATCCTTAAGGTGTTCAAACCCCAAGGTCTTCACCTGGAATTCCTGCAGAATTAAACATCTCCTGCTTAACGCATCAACAACCTTGTTAGCATTCCCAGCAATATGTTTTATGACAAAAGTAAAATTTTGCATAAATTCAACCCATTTTGCATGCCTCTAGTTCAGTTTTTCCTATCTGGTTATGAATTGTAAAGCTTGCTTATCGCTATACAAGACAAATTCTTGCGGGACAAGATAATGCCTCCATTTCTTCAAAGCTTGAATTATGGCATAAAACTCCTTGTCATATGTGGAGTATTTCTTCTTAGTCTCATTCAGCTTCTCGCTAAAATAGGCAACAGGTCTGTTGTCCTGACTCATAACTGCTCCTATTGCAACTCCACTTGCGTCACATCTTACCTGAAATGTCTTCCCAAAATTCGGCAAGACTAGAATTGGTCGTTCTGTTATCTTCTCCTTCAGTATATCGAAGCTCCTTTTAGCCTCCTCTGTCCATTTAAAATATTTGTGTCGCTTCTTCACTGTATCCATCATGGGTGCACAAATCCCACTGAAGTCTCTAATGAACTTTCTATAAAAACTTGCTAAACCATGAAAGCTCCTTACCTCGAACATGCTCCTTGGTGATGGCCACTCCCTGATCGCTTTCACCTTCTCTGGATCCATCTTCAGTTCATTCGAAGAGATCATAAAACCCAAATAAGTGAGTTATGTCTTCATAAAAGAGGACTTCTTCAAATTGATCAACATCTTCTCCTATTGTAGCCTCCTCATTACTAGCGTTAGGTGCCGCAAATGCTCCTCTTTAGTCTTGCTAAAGATCAATATATCGTCCAGATATACAACCACAAACTTGCCAATGAAATCTTTCAGAATTTCATTCATCAACCTCATAAAAGTACTCGGGGCATTTGTTAAGCCAAATGGCATAACCAACCACTTGTATAGACCTTTGTTTGTCTTAAAGGTTGTTTTCCATTCATCGCCTTCTCTCATTCTAATCTGGTGATATCCACTTTTCAGATCTATCTTAGAAAAGAAATTTGCTCCACTTAAGCAATCCATTAAATCATCCATCCTTGGTAAGGGAAATCTGTACCTGATGGTGATCTTGTTGATGGCTCTCAAGTCTGTGCACATTCTCCATCCTCCATCTTTCTTTGGGCTTAACACAGTTGGTACTGTGCATGGGCTCAAACTTTCTCTGACCAAACCCTTATCCAACAAATCTTGGACTTGGTTCTTCACCTCCTCATTTTCTCAAGGTGTTAATCTGTACGCTGCCTTGTTCGGCAGGCTTGCTCCTAGTATCAAGTCGATATGATGACTGATACTCCTGATGGGTGGCAATGAGTTTGGTAGCTCATCCACCACTATATCAACAAAATTATCTAGCAACTCCTAAACTTCTTCAGGCAAATCATCCATTGACGTACTCGTAAGGATGTCTCTGGGCTTCCTCACCACAGTGAACTGCATCCCCTGTTCTTCCTTGACTTCTTTCAGGAGTTCCTTCCCACTCATGAGAAGTATGTTGGTGCTGGTTCCTCCTTCGCTCTCTTCTCCTCCATTGGCAGCAACATATGCATCCTACCATTCTTCTCCAATGTATATGTATTCTTCCTTCCATCGTGAATGAGATTTTTGTGAAACTGCCATGGTCTTTCCAACAAAATGTGGCATACGTCCATGGGAATTACATCACATAGGATTTCATCTTTATATCCTCCTATTTTAATTTCAACCAGGCATTGTTTAGCGATCGTTACCTGGTGTCCTTTTTGCAGCCATGAGAATTTGTATGGCCTTGGATGTGCAATTGTCTTCAACTCCAATTTCTCCACCATCTCTGTGGATACTAGGTTGTTAGTACTCCCACTGTCAATGATCACCTTGCATACTTTATCCTTAGTCTTGCAATCTGTCCTGAAGAGACTATTTCTCTGCACTGGTTTTTCAATTTCTGCCTTTGGTTTTAAGAGAACTTTTCTCAACATCAGGGATGCTCCATCCTCTGCTCCTTCTGCCTCAACATCTCTTCATTGTGCTTCTGAAATGTGAGATTCTCCTCCTTCCTTCTTCTTCTTGGGACATTCCCAAGACATGTGCCCTATCTTTTCACAGTTATAGCACCTTACTCCTCCTCTGCCTCTTCCTCTAGAAGAGTTTCTTCCACCACTCTGTCTCCCTCGTGAACTTCCTCCTTGTTCTAAGTGATTGTGTGGTTTCTCAGCCTCGTCCTTAGACTGATGTGCTCTGTCACGGTTAAATCCCTTGCTTTTGCTTGGGATCGAGCCTTTACCTCATCCTCGCTGGTTCTATTTTCTGGCCAGCTTCTCCTCTGCCTTCAATGCAAACTGATAAGCATCTTCCACAGTCCTCATTGACATCATGCTAAGCTCATCCTGGATTTCACATCTCAAGCCATTTATATATCTAGTGACTCTTTCTTCGTCTCTCTCCCTTTGTCCAGTTTTGATGTTCAGCCGGTAGAACTCCTCGGTGTACTCCTTGATTGTCATCCCTTTCTGTCTCAGGTTCTGTAGCTTCCTGAACAGATTGATCTAGTAGTCTTTGGGTATGAACTTAGCCTTTAGTTTGGCTACCATCTTTTCCAAACTTTTTATCCTCTGTTTTCCTTTACTTCTCCTCTCAGCCTGCAGTTCGTCCCACCACAGTGTTGCATGCCCTTTTAGCCTGGTGACTGCCTGCTTCACCTTCTTCTCCTCATCGACATCTTCATAGTCAAAGTGTTTGTCCATGGACCTTATCCAGTCCAACAGTTCTTCAACATCTAGATTTCCCTCGTACATGGGGACCTCTATCTTAGCTCTGCCTCCCAATCTGGCAACTACTCTCAACAAATGTTCTTCTGCAGCATCCTCTCTTGCAGCTTCTTCAACCTCAACCTCTTCACTTTCTGCATCACTGACATCCCCAACGTTAGGTCCTCTTCTCTGTGTTGCTTCCATTGTTTCCAATCAGGCGCGAAGCTCTCGCATCTCCCTCTCTACAACACGGTTGGCTAAAGGCGGCTCTCGTCTTCTTGGCGGCGTTATGTTGACTATCTGTTACACACAGAGTACAACTCTGAGTTCTCTGTCTCCTTCTTTTCCTCCTTCGCCTGAAGTCTACAGATGAAAAACTGATGCTCTGATACCACCTGATGCAGACCCCCTATCCCTCTTAAGGGCTGCATGACCTCCCAGTCAGGATCTTTCGGTTTCGGAGCGGAAATGGCTCTTCTGGTTGCAAATTAGAACCCTTCGAATGAACACACAGGTCCCCCACAAATGCTTAGTTGACTTTTCCAAGTGTCAAGCGTGAGTTCCCATAGCACACGACTAAGAGTCGTGACCTCCGGCTAGGCTCAGGTTCCAGCGCCTATTCCTTCGGGTTTTGTGGTTTGCGAAATCAAGGTACAAGGGGTATCCCTGCTCCTTGGAATCCCCGGTTGCCGAAATGTTGAAATCTCGATGATCCGAGATCTACGACTCATATCTCTCTCGGATCGACGATTACGCTTATTTTGGCGTTTCGCGTTTCGCGAAATCAAGGTACAAGGGATATCCCTGCTCCTTGGAATCCCCGATTGCCGAAATGTCAAAATCCCGATGACCCGAGATCTACGGCTCAGATCTCTCTCGGATCGACAACCATGCTTATTTCGGTGTTTCCCATTTTGCGAAATTAGGGTATAAGGGATATCCCTGCTCCTTGGAATCCCCGGTTGCCGAAATAACGAAATGCCGAAATCCCGATGACCCGAGATCTACGGTCCACGTCCAACCTCGCTATTTCGTTATTTCGCGATTTGGGGTTTTGGGAGACAAGGACCTCTGTCCCCTCTCCTTGGAATCCCCGGTTGTCGAAATGCCGAAATATCTTGGCATTCAATCAACGACTCACAATAATCCCTGAGATCTACGGCCCACATCCGGCCTCGCTATTTTGCTATTTTGCGATTCAGGGTTTTGGGAGACAAGGGCCTCTATCCTTCCAACTCGCGATACCCGAAATTGCGATGTGGACCAACGGTCCAGATCTACCTATGATCAATGGTTGCTATCCCTCCTGAGCTTTGAACGTCAAGAAGCCCTCATCGCTAACCTCCTCGCAACTCCACCTTATCCAACGACTTGCGGGGTTTCGACGTTTCTCCTCGAGGACTTTCCACCGTCCGTTCAGATCCCCGAGAATCGCCCTCACCGCTAACCTCCTTGCAGTTCCACCTTATCCAACGGCTTGCGGGGTTTTGACGTTTCTCCTCGAGAGCTCTCCACCGTCCGTTTAGATCTTTGAGATCTCCCCTCCTGGATCTACGCAGTGTTAAAGCCCATGCTCCTACCTCAAATCGGACGCCCCGTGGGATTCTCCACTGCGATCCAACGCTCGACGACGTTCTTCCTTCTGAGATTTTACTCGCTTCAGACTTAGAAGATTTTCTAAGTCTTCGAAGACTCAGTCTTCGCTTCTTTCTAGGAGATGGGTTTTTCTGGGTCTCGATAATGCTTCTCTGAAACATTATTCCTCTTGAGCTTCACCTTGTGTAGGCCTCGAATTCCCGTGCACTCCTTGCGTCTAAGGGATTTCAATAACTCGGATCCAAGGGGTTTCTCACAGAGAGATTCCTCCCGATCTCCTGGTGTTCTCTCCTCACTCGATGCACACCTTGCAGAACTTCAATGAAGAGAAACAATTGAAACTGGAAAAATCACAGTCACCGTTTCATTCACTTGTTTATGGGACACAAGAATAACAGAAAAGACAGGAAAATGTAAACACAACTGCACAACACGCATTTGGATCAATTTTCCCTCTTGTTATATTCACAAGTGCCCCAATGGCTACAAAATACATTCAAATTACAGTAACCCAAAAACTGAGATCTCTTGCTAACTCGCAGTTCTCTCTTACAACATATTTCTCTCTATATTGTTGCTAACCCCAACTAGACGTACAAACTTCTACTTAACTCAAAAATATTTATAGGGTTTCCCCTGGCTACCTGCCTACTCTAAAATTCATCCTACGCTATCTTAGTTCAGTTGCATTCTAGAGTCGTAGTGGAAACTCCTGCTCTGTTTACAATTTTCAAAACGTGCCTCAAAGGGTAAAATTCGGCACTGGTTCAAGCGTGCCTCCAAAGGTAAATTCTGGTGCTGAGTGAAGGCAGATTTCAAAATCGGTTGTGACTACCCATGTTGAAGTTCTGGAAGAACTCTCATGTGTTGAGTGGTCCTGCCTCTATGCACTTGCCAACGATGCTCCTGCATCATGAGGCGACTTGTAGTTTCCCTTTGCCCTTCAACCAATCAATGATAATCTTTGAATCGCCAAATACCAGAAGGGCTGTAATATTTAAACACATTGCCAAAATATGGGTAGCCTACGCTCCTAACAACTCTGCCATAGTGTTTGTCCCTGGGCCGCAATTGTATGTCCACTTATAAACTGAATTTTTACTTATCCTGATCAGTTCCCTCGCCCCACTCTTGTGCCTATTTATCTGCGCTGCTCCATCGAACCAACCAACTGTGGGACTAAAATATCTAGGAATCTAAACAATTCTTGGGATAGCCTTCTTCTGAGAAACTGTCAAATTTGTTAAGTTTCCAAGAATTTTGTATACAACCAAAAAGATAGAAGGATTCCTATCTTCAAAGATTTTCTTATTTCTCTCCAACCAAACATACCAGCACACTAGGGCGGGGAGAGTGATGTGAGTTCTCTCCTTTCTAACCCAATTTTCATAGAAAACGTTTATAATGCTTTCTTCCCAAGCAATATTTACATTTAGATCTCCTTTTATCCTATTCCATAAATCATGTATGAAACTGCACTTAACAAAAATATGTACCATAGATTCTGCTTCGTTTGAGCACAAATGGAAAATATTAGGACCTTCCCAACCTTTTCTTTGTAAAGTATCCCAAGTTAGTATTTTATTCTCTGTAGTTAACCAAGTGAAAAGTCTAAATTTTTGAGCGATATCCCAAGACCACAAATGTCTCCTCCAACCCCTAATTACCTGTTGCCACAACTTTTTTGATATCGCACAATAGATGTTTTTCGCAGTTAGGATACATGATTTATCTCCCCCTGTCCAAATAAGCTCATCACCAGAATTATGTAGCCGCACTCCCACTCCAATTAGCTCCCTACAATATCCATCCCATTCCGATGCCAGATTATCTCTGAGACCGATCTCCTCACTAGATTTCCAGTTTTCAGAAATAAAACCAGGTCTGCTTTTACCTTTAGCCTGGTAGAGATACATCATGTTTTTTATTTATTTATTTATTTATATTTATTTTCTTTCGTCACTGTTATAAGTTGTTGAGATAAATAGGAGGATTTCCCCAACCCCAAAATGCTATCCATTCCAATCATAACCGAATGACCAGACCCAGGGCTCCAACTCAGTCAATGGGTGATCAAATGTAAAGACTTCAGTAGATTTTTCCAAGTCCGAGAGGTGGAGGGAACTCTAGCTATAGCTGATCTAAACTAGGAGGCGACCGAACAATGTGGAAGGTATTTATCTTTGATCACTTTATTCCAAACCCCATCCTTCATCAGGACCCGCCATAGGGAATTTGCAGCCAAAGCTCTATTAAAGTGAAAAATATTTCTTATCCCCCAACCACCCAAATGCTTTGGTTTTGCTAAAACTTCCCAACTGCATAAATGAAAGTGTTGTTTTCCATTGTCGTCCGACCAAATGAAACTAAACATTAATTTCCTGATCTTATCGAGGATCGATACTGGTATGGCAGCCAGTGCCATCCAATAAACCGGTTGTCCTTCAAGTACTGATTTGATTAGTGTGAAGCGACCTCCCAGAGACAACCATCTGTTGCACCAATGTCCGATCCTTTTTTCAATCTTTATTAGAAGCCATCTCCAATCAACAATCTTGTATGAGTCAGCTTTTAGGAAGTATCCAAGATATCTGAATCCCTTAAAAAGATCATCGAAATTGTATAGGGAAATTTCTTTTAACTTTTCTAAAGACTCCCCTTGTATTCCAGCATAAAGGAAGGTTGACTTTGTCCAGTTTATCTGCAAACCGGAAGCACTACAAAAAATAATTAAAATCTCTTTTATCTCCTTCCATTTTACCTACAATAACAACATAAGGAATTTATCATTAATAATCCTATAAAACATACACATTATTAATAATGGCTATGTAGTGAGACATAACTTAATAGATCACAAATCCTGCAAAAACATTTTGGTCCCCCATACTTAAAGATCAAAATCAACCAAATTGTAATCAACTAGGTAGAAACAATCATACCTCATAGGGGGGGAGATGGTTTCAACCCTTAATTGAACTTCCACTTGAAGCCTTACCCTAGTACTTAGAGCTATGTTAAACAACTCATTCTCTTTGGATCAACCTAGTTAGTGCTGTCATGTCTGGCATAACAACTTGTTGCAATTTAACCTTATGCCAAGGAGGAATCTTTTGAGCATACTGACCATTTTACTTTTTCCCTATATTGTCATAGATGTTAAGTTAGACAAGTTAGTTAGTTTCTAACTTCTTAGTGCTCAAGCGGTTTGTAGTGTAGCCTATCTAGATGATTGTTGTGACTTGTTTCATAGCTCATTGCATAACTATGTGCATGAAACCATTCTTAATTACCTTGCAATGGACCATAAAGGGGGCAAACTTCCACTCTTGCCCAATGACATGACCTGGATTTTTAGGTATAAGGTTTACAACCTATGCCAAGTTTAAACAATTTAACTTCTTACTCAAGGGGCTCTTTTTAATATGATGATCATTCCACCTTTTGTTTATATCATTACGACTATTGACCTAAACACATTATCAATTTCTTATTATTTAGTGCCTAAAAATTTGTCATTGACGCCTTTCTAAATAACCATAACAACATATTTCATCACTTATATCATGTACATGGTTACATTCTTAATTAATAATAATAATAATAATCTATTTTTAAGGTCACAACCAAGCCACACCAAATTGATGTATAAGACTCCCTTATAATAATCTATTTTTAAGGTCACAACCAAGCCACACCAAATTGATGTATAAGACTCCCTTATTTGTGGGACAAGGAACCCCCTTTCAGTAAATTACCAAGAATTACCGAAAAAAAAATAGACTTTCACTCTTGTCCAATATCATGCCATAAACTTACATCCCATACTAAATTGAAGCACTTTAACCTCACATTGGCTTTATTCGATTTAGCAAAGTTAACTTATGTTTGGGTTTATAAATGAACTCTTGTAGTAAAGGGTAATCGTATGTATATAGGCGAGACACATACTCATACGTATGATATTTTCATATGCTACTTATTCGTATTGTATATTTCTACGATTTTCAGGATATATATACTACGGTATGCATTCAATCCCTTGCCACCATTATTCAGAGTCCGTTGATTCCGTTGAATCCGAACGAAGGTGCGTTGTGGTTACCCAACTTCCGCTGCTCCCGTGGGACTAGGTTTGATTCCCACTGCTTGCTATATAGCATT
>CBVK0101675074.1:0-15483 GCA_900067695.1 Picea abies | reverse complement strand
CCATTTTTGTAATCTATAAATAGATACTTAGGCAATGTAAGAAAAGGAGGGAAAAAAGGGGAGAGTAGTACATCTATGTGATAGTTTAGTGCCAAAATTGGATCTGTGTGATCGGATGTATCTTGTAAATGCTCTGTGAATGATTGTAAGAAGCTTGCAAGTTGTTTTGTGTTGAAGTGCAAGGAAGAAGGATCTAGTGAGCTGTGCAGATATTTTATCTTATGCAAAGCAAGGATTGTTAAAGCTCTATGTTGTAACTGCTTGACTGAGATAATAAAGAAGAAGATCTTGTGGACATAGCCCCAGGGTGGGGGTGAACCACGGTAACTTTGTGTATTGTTCTCTGTGCTTTGACCTAATGTGTTTATCTTCTTCTTGGCTAAGTGTTTGATGTGATTAAATAGATTTAGTTATGCATTGTGATTCTAAGATAGGAATGAATGTTAGATCTGATATATGCTTAGTTCTTGGTCTGTTGAACCCAATCTATCTTGTTGTGGCTAAGTGATGAATTATATTAGATCTAAGTACTCACTGCGATACTCTGTGTTATCTACGAAGTGCTATAAGGGTTGAATATTGATGGCTAAACCATGCTAGATGATTGCTAAGTGATATAATCACAGATCTGTGTCCCGGCTAAGGTTGCAAACATCTAAGTCATGCAACCACCCCTGCCTCTACCTTAGGTGAGACTTCATCTGCTTTTCAGGTGTTGTCGAAAGGGCTGGTAGTTAGGGTTCTGTTGGTGCGCTCTTGAGCGTTGAACCCTGGGTCTGCCCCTGTGCCAACAAATGGTTCCGTTGTCAGAACCTGAAGCTGTGATTGTTGGGAACTAAAGAAGAAAAATATTTGTGTGAAATAATCTCTATGTGTAGATCTGTTGCCCTAGTGAGCAGTATTCTACTTGACCTGGGAAGCTTTATGTCGAGAAATAAAGGTCAAATATGAAGGAAAGAGGTCAGATCTACAAGAAAAGAGGTTGATACTGAAGAAAAGAAGTGAGATCTGAACACTTTGTGATCTAAGAAAGATAAAAGTAGAAATTTCTACAGAAAATAAGTAAGATCTGTAAGCTCTAGCCTTTATTGAAGGTAAAAATAGTTCAAGTTTTAGATATGAAAACTTTGTGCCCCGTGGAAGAAAATAAGTGAAAATTTTTACTTCTAACATATAGATTTAGGTATGCTTGATAAATTTTGTCTCAACCTAAAAACTAGAGCATTGTTAGATAAAAGAAAGTTTGATATGAATAGGTCTGATACTCTTCCGATCTCACCTTCTAACGTATAGATTTAGGTATGCTTGATAAATTTTGTCTCAACTTAAAAACTAGAGCATTGTTAGATAAAAGAAAGTTTGATATGAATAGGTCTGATAGGAATAGTGAAAGATATGTTATACCTATGCATAGAAAAAAAAATTGGACTAACCAATGGATGCAGGACCCTAGAAAGAAACTTTTGCAGACTAGCCCTTATGATCCTAGCACGCAGTACAAAAAGAGTTGGGGATCATTGAAGAGAAAGAGAGGATTAACTCTTTGGTACAATTGCAAAAGACTAGGACATCTTGCTAAGGAATGCTCTGGGAGAAACCCTAGTTGCCTCTGTTGTAGAGCTATGGACTATGAAGTATTGGACTGCCCTAGAATGATTGTTAGACTTGAAAAGTTGAATAGGGATCAAGAAAACTCTGAAGGAGATCAAGAGACTAAAAATATAGAAGAACCCCGGAAAGAATCAGAGATCATGTTACTGAAAATAAAATAAACCCTAGATGACCATAAGGATGTCAATTTGTTAGAGATCTTCAAAGAAAAGGAGAAAATTGAAGTAAGCATAGGAGACTTCAGCATTGACTATGCTCTAGATGAGGGAACATTGATGAACATTATGACAGAAAGCACTTGGGAAACCCTAGGAAGGCCTGCTTTGGTCCTTTCACTAGGAACCATCGGATTATTTAAAGGAAAAATGGTAACCCTATGTGGAAGAATTACCTAGATAGCTATGAGTACCCATGGAACTTCGACAGAGGAAGAATTAGAAGTTATTAAATTTATTGAGGACCACGCCCCATTTCCAGCCATTTCCAACTTTGTTAGGAAGGATCTAGATTGAAAAAAACCAGATCCGGAGAACAAAAGAAAAGGATGCTCTAGAACAGAAGAAGCAAGAACTCATGGAATTTATGTCTATAAGGATCTCCTACTTGATGAAAGAACAAGAGGATAAACCTAAGCCATTGAAAACCATGGACTTGGGTATCAAAGTTATAAGAGCATTAGAGGAACCACAGAATACTTAAATACCTAATCCATATGATGAAAGACTATTACCTTTGGATCTAAAGAAAGAACCTAAGCAGCGCGAAGTGACTATGTCAAGAGAAGATAAGAATCAGAATGGAAAAAGGATGACCAAGATGAAGCTTACTGGGAAAAAGGCTAGGAAGCTAAGTAAGAAGAAGATCAAAATAGGAAAGTTACAGAAGACTCCATAGGAAACTTCGCAAAAGGAAAAATCACAAGAATCGAGCTTCATCGGGATATCAGAAAAGCAGCCTATGGCACAGAAATATAGTCGTTGGAAGCCAATATAACCATTCGCTTATGAATTTGACTTCTTCATTGTTGCGCTAAATGATGTTTCACTAGAGCTCGCAGAAAATCAAGAAGCAAAGCAAGAGGAGATATTCAACCGAATCAAGGGCAAACTCCAAGAAGTGCAGCAGACACTCCAGTCCAGCCGAGCAGTTTCTACAGTTCCCTTGATAAGAGGAACATCGGGAATAGGTGATGAGCCCACTCATCTACACCAGATCACTGATCAAGTTGAAGCTCACCTTCAACGAGCCCAAGAAGACACAACACAAGCCATCCAAGCTTTGATACAAGCACAGAAATCACTTCTAGAACAACAGAGTGAGGCAGAATGGGAAAAGCTTGCCCTGAAAGCGAAGTGGGAGGAGGAAAAGGCACAATTGCTAGCAAAGCAACTTGAAGTATAGAAAAGGGTTCACAAAGCACTTCACTCTGTGACGGTCATAGAAGTGAAGATGGAAGACTGTCTCCCACAGCAGGTGACCCAACTAGAAGAAGTAATCCAACAACTCTAACAGCGCATCACAGATCTAGAGCTTTGCATCGTGCCCGAGACCCCCCAAGAAATAAGAGATCTAAGAGAGGCCACTACTCGAAGCGCAGTTGGTCGATTAAAAACCTTTGCCCTGGAATGCAAGTAGTTGAGAACTAGAAGCACCCAGACTTATGAAACCCTCACAGAGAATCCAAAATTGCAGACATTGGAGGCACAACTCCAAGAAGAAAAATAGCATGCAGACACGCTACAGGTGCAGATAAAGACTTTGACCCTATTCGAAAGAATGAATAGGTTCATAGAACAATGCACATCCCAACAACAGGTACATACATTGCAAAGTAAAGTGATGGAAGTCTCCCAACAACTTTAGCCAATCCAAGAAAAGGCATGCCAGTTGTTCGCTAAACTTGAAAGCCAGGAAGTTGAACTCGAACAGGTTGTCATCACGGAAGAACAATGCCTGGAATGATCACTCAATGACATAGTGATCCAGGAATTCATTGAGCAAGAGGTTGTCACACTGTAGTAGGTCAAAGCAGCTCGAGCCAAGATTGAACAATTCGAGGCGGAATTGATCAGACCAGAGTGACTCGGAATTAGTCACAGGTGAGTGTTGGGGGCATGTTGGCCCTTGACCAAGTTTTGAAGAATACTTGGTCATATTTGACCATTTTTGGGACCTCGACAGCTTGACAAAGATGGAGCGCAATGCAAAGTGGAAATTAGGGAAAATAGACCTATTTTTGGGTCCCTTTAGGGTTTTGGGTTAATGTAACAAGAAAGGGATGTTGGCTCATGAGTTCACCCACATTTAGGCCCATTTTTGTAATCTATAATAGATACTTAGGCAATGTAAGAAAAGGAGGCAAAAAAGGGGAGAGTAGTACATCTATGTGATAGCTTAGTGCCAGAACTGGATCTGTGTGATCGGATGTATCTTGTAAATTCTTTGTTCATGATTGTAAGAAGCTTGCAAGTTGTTTTGTGTTGAAGTGCAAGGAAGAAGGATCTAGCGAGCTGTGCAAATCTTCTGTCCTGTGCGAAGCAAGGATTATTGAAGCTATATGTTGTAACTGCTTGACTAAGATAATAAAGAAGAAGATCTTGTGGACGTAGCCCCAGGGTGGGGGTGAACCATGGTGACTTTGTGTATTGTGCTCTATGCTTCAATCTAATGTGTTTATCTCCTTCTTGGCTAAGTGCTTGATGTGATTAAATAGATTTAATTATGCTTTGTGCTTCTGAGATAGGAATGAATTTTAGATCTGATATATGCTTAGTTCTTGCTCTGCTGAACCTGATCTATCTTTTTGTGGCTAAGTGCTGAATTATCTTAGATCTAAGTACTCACTGCGATACTCTGTGCTATCTGCGAAGCGTTGTAAGGGTTGAATATTGATGGATAAACCATGCTAGATGATTTCTAAGTGCTATAATCATATATCTATTTCCCAACTAAGGTTGCATGCATCTGAGTCCTGCAACCACCCCTGCCTCTACCTCGGGTGAGACTTCATCTGCTTCACAGGTGTTGCCGAAAGGGTCGATAGTTAGGGTTTTGTTGGTGCAATCTTGAGCGTTGAACATTGGGTCTTTCCCTATGCCAACAACCCTCTCTAGGAGAAAACCACTTCCCAACAGACTCTCTCACCTAGAGAGAGATGCTCACAGGCCTGACAACCTGCCTCTTCTACCATGGGCCTGACAACCCACTTCTTCAGCACACTCGTCAACTCAGCTCCAACTAGGTGAGTACAACAACAACGGCTCAACACTCATTCACACAAGGATGACAGTAGCAATAGAAAATGGTCATAACACCACAGGTGTCAACAACCTAGGCTAAAACATGGCACAGCTAAGGCGATTACTCAGGTGTCAAGTTCCTTAGAAGACACAGAACGGTTCACGGATTTTTGGTTTTCAGGTGCCTGCGTGAATATTGCAAAGGTTGAATACAGAGGCCACGAGATACATGGAAATACATTGGTTGGATTCACGGTTCTCGTTTTCAGGATGCGTGACAAGAAAATTAAGAAGAGTTCAATCATAGAGGTCTCACGGTTTCAGATGGAGGATCAGGAAAACTAGCAGAACTAACCTCCAAATCAGCTGACGCTTTAGCTTTTAATTGCATGTGCCCAGGTCGACACTTTTCTTCCTAGAGCTACATGTGTTCCCTTTTTGCACACGTTAGATCTGCATGCATTGCCTCTCCCAGGACTTAGGATAAAAACACATGTCTTTCACACATCTTTGGAATAATAATAAATTATTATTCTCAAGGACTTAATCCCCTAAGCTTAGCCCCTCTTTCCAACCTTTCAAACCATTTTCCCTTACCCACCCTATGGAAGCTTAGTCCCCCATCACTTGTTCTTCATGGTTGGTCTGCACCCAGTGATGTTTAATCTTTATTAATGTTCTTCATAATTACATATACAAAATCAGGCTCCTGGCCTTTAACACTTAGGTTCTTCGGCCTAATAAACACATAAGCCCACCAGCTTATCAATACTTGGCTCACCAGCCTACAAAACATGATTACAATTCATAAACGTGATTACAATTCATAATACAACTGGAGCACATCCTTGGGGTATTACACTTTTGTTACAATACCTATAAATTTATTATTGTATATAGATCACGTTAGCATTG
Organism: Picea abies; assembly: GCA_900067695.1. Classification (NCBI taxonomy): domain Eukaryota; kingdom Viridiplantae; phylum Streptophyta; class Pinopsida; order Pinales; family Pinaceae; genus Picea; species Picea abies. Next base: position 9,718 of record CBVK0101675074.1, on the reverse strand, counting down.
AAGATCAAAACAATCGCAGTGAATTAAATATGCCAAAAAATATTGTTACGTATATAAACAAATCAATAAACATGTAATTTACCATAGCAAACTCCTAACCCTGGATAATCATGTGTGGTGTAAGAACATATTCCATATAATGTAAAACTCCTCTATGTTGTGATGGATTTTGATACATCATATACATGTATCCCTTCCCATAATTCATTCAATTCATCTACCAATGGATGTAGGTAGACATCGATATTCTTGACTTGTCTTCTACCAGGGACTAGAGCCAACATATGATGTTCATTCTTCATGGACAACCATGGAGGGATATTGTTATTGATCACTACTACAATCCAAACAAAATAGTTGGTGTTTTGGAGGGAATATGGGTTGACGCCATCCATGGCTATGTTAAGTCATAGACTTCGTACTTCATCCTTGAATTTTCCAGCCCATGTATCCTCTATATGCCTTATGGCTATTGAATCTGTTGGGATTCACATAACTCCTGACTCACTTCTGTGCAAGGAATTCCATCCCTGCAACATAGCTAATTCTTTGTAATGAAAGATCTTTTGAATCCTTGGGATTATAGGCATGTGCCTCAATATCTTATGAGGAGGACCATGTGATTTACCCTTTTTATTTGATTTATGGTACTTTTCATGCCCACATTTCAGATATATTTCTTTGTCTGGATATTCTCCTCTATATAGAATATAATTATTCGAGCATGCATGATATGATATGTACTCAGCACCCAACATTTTAGACATCTTCTTTTCCTATTCATAGATATCAAGCAAGACATTATCACTTGGAAGAACCTTATCTTTGAATAATTTGTAGTTAGTGGGAAATATAAATGTACAATTCCATTTAACATTCATAAAGTCGACCATTTTTAATGTTGATTGTGTGATACAATTTCTCAAAATATAAAGGACTTGATGGTTAGTTACCTCAATATTTCCGAGAAACATGTGTTTTGCATGCCAAACTTTGCTTTCAAGTTGTACAGTAACATTGTTTTCCCCAACTAGCTATAGTTTGACTGGATAGGTCCAAAGAGAGGGGTGGTGGAAGCAGATTTCAGGCTTTCGAAAAAGGTAACAGTGATATGAGCATCATCCCCTAGCTCATCGTTTTGGAATGCATCTAACAACATTGTCTCCATGGAAGTCGTATCCCATAAATAATCATCCATACCAACCTCTATTTGATTGACTCCATTGCCAACTTGTGAAGAACTACCTTTGTTGTAGTCATTCCTAATTGGTGAATATGGGTGTAGTGGGAATTGAATAGGCGGTTGATTCAACCATTCTTGGAATGCTTCCTCTCCAAGTTGTGCTCTTATTACAACCTTCTCTCGATTTGACATTGTAGTAGGGTGAAACAGAAGATGATAGGTAGGTTTTTCATCATTAGAATCCTAATTTCAAAAATATTGAACATTAGTACATCAATGATATTAGTAAGCACAATGAAATTGGTTTGTTCAAATTACATATACCAAACAATTATTACCATCATTGACCCAGGATTGTGGCTGGAAGATGGCATGTTACAATTGGCAGGGTAAAGCAGATGTCCATTTTCATCTACCAATTCCTTGTGGTATGTTTCTCTTGATAAGAGATTCTGACATTTTTGAATTGGTGGAATATTTTTTGCATTTGAACTCGATTCTAAATTAGGATCCTATAAATTTGGATACATTTTTATTCGGATTGACACAGATAAAAATAAATAAATTCAATTAAATAATCGAAATATAAATAAAATCTGAACTTACTGGAGATGGAAAGGGAGAACTCCGCGATGGACTTTGAGCAATATGGAATGAGCTGGAATTTGAAGAATTGGCCATTTGATATTATAAGTTTTTCTCCATGCATTTGAGCAAAATCAACAATAAATTTTTAAGAATAAGGCGACTTTAAGAAGAAAATGTATACTATGAAGTAGTGCAATTCATGTGGATGCATCCTAAAAGATAATTGAAGATGAATATACTATTTTATGTGCAAATAAAAATTTAGATAACTTTTAAAGCATAATGGTGCACTTCTTTAAACATATTGCACCGAGGAAATTAATTACTAACTGCACCGGTTCTTAAGATTTCAAATAAATAAATAAAAATTATATGATATCGGTGCTCCAAAAAAAATTAGTGCACCAGTTCTTTGTCTAACCAAACGCATCAGTGTGTTATATTAATAAATGCATTGGTGTTTCAAAAAACTTAAAAAAAAAAAGAAAAACGCGACTTTGAAATTTTACAATTGAAAAATGAGTGGGAATTTATTTTTCGAAAGCCTAATTTCATAAAGTCCTTTAAATAGTAAGAAGTTATTCACTATTTCATTATTTTGTCAAAATTTACAGGGGAGAGATTTGCAAGAGAGACATATTGGGGAGCATTGTGGAGCAGTAGAATACTTTGGAACAACAAAATTATTCAAAAGATCAGAATTTGAAGGGTATGGTGATTCACTGAAAACTCTTTTGGAGCAACAAAATTATTCTGAAGATCAAAATTTGAAAGGTTTTGTGATTCACTCAAAACCCTACATAGTAAAAATTTTAAATTTTACTGTTGATTTTAATAATAATAAATTTTACAATTTCTATGCCTATTAGTTTTAATTAAAATTCAGGAAAAAAAAACATACTTACCTTAAGCCCTTTCTTATGTGACTGCAAAATTTCACCTTAGGGTTTAACTCCCTCTATCACTTCACAATTAGGGATTTTCATTTTAGGCATTTTAGATTTAATGGGTTTGTGTTTCTATATATAAGGTGTTTGGCATGTGATGCAAGGGAACCACTTATTGCATCGGATTCAAACCCTCTTGGCTCTGTCACATTTTTTTTTAAATGGTTTTTGGTTATCAGTGTGTCTATTTGACTATAATGCACCAGTGTGCTCACTGATAAAGCGCACTGAAAATGATGTAACATGAAAAAAAAATTAAAATTCATTCATCGATGTGTAATTTTTTCGGTTATTTTTTTTGTTCATGGTATTTTTTTTTTCATTTTTTACTCTAGTCGCGGTGTTGTTATCAATAAATATTGCACCATTGTAATTTAAAGTATTTAAAAAAAAATCATGTCAGTGCATTTCTTGTATCGAACGCACCGATGTTTTCATATCATTAAAGTGCACCAGAAGACAATTTGCTTTTTTAGCTGAAAATTATGTGATTTATTTATAAAATATATTTAATATATTTTGTATTAAATGATACAGGTTGTATATTGATAATAAAAAATGTGTGAGAATAGTTCAAGTAAAAAAAATTATGATCGACACAATGATAGCACATCCAAAAAGGAAAAAAAGGAAAATTCTTTGTAAATTCTATACAAAATTATGTTTGAACTATATGTAAGTTTAACCAATATGTATTGGTTAGTGTGTGTCATGCAGAGCCACAAAATGAGGAATCTTGATAAGATTATTTGTGATCTAAGTACAGAAGAGCATAAGATCTTGATGGGAAAATTGCAAAAGGATAAATCAGGTGAATCAAAAGATATTATTCAATTTGATTTCTTTTTTGAATTTTCATTAATAATATACTTAATAATATTAGATAACATGTTTCAAACAATCTATTAATTCACATATGTTTAATGTTCTACAAATACCAACAATGAATGAACGAAATGTCTTTCTAAGAAAATAAAAATCATAGAAGATGTAAATGATGACTAATTGGTCCTTAGCTCATCTAGAGTGGTGTTGGAGGTTAATTAAAGGGGGAAAAACTTTTACAAAACTATGAGGGATATAATGGAGAAAACGTATAGACGAAATTTCTACTTATAATACAAAAATCAATCCAATGATTCCAAGAACCAAGTTATATCTAAACTACAGGAAGCGTTTCCAAAGCAATGGTCAATGAGACATGTCAAACTTGCAATAGAAAAAACATACAACAAAAAAAAAAAATCATTCAAAAAGTAATATTCCTAAAAATGATTTTCTAGAATATGTATATATTACTACAAAGCATTCCTTTATTAATATCGATTTTGATATATTTAGTTTTCATATATCAATATAAAAATAGTTTTGTGTCATGTTACTTTTTTCGGGAAGATTATGAAAATCCCAAAGGATCAATGAGCTGATATCTGAAATATGCAAGTAAGAATGTCCAAAAAAGTGTACAAGAAGATGGTCAAAGAAATGGACATAATTTCATCGAAGGAGGAGCCATCTCAACAATAACGTGCTTCAAATGTATGAAATCATTGAATTTCTATTAGGTACATATAAATAAATAATTTAGCATTAAATATAAATCTTCAAGTATTTTCTTGTAGAAAAGAAAGCAAAATGGAACCCATTCAGCACATAAAACGGAACAACAAGGAAGAAAAGGGTTGATAGCAAATTTTGTAAGTAATTGTTATTTCATTATAACAACTTAAGATTTCAGTTTTGTATATTTTAAGTTGTTTTACAGCAGCCATCCTTGAATGTCTTCAAACAAGTGCTAACATACAAAGAAGAGCCATTAGAATAATTGATTGACATTGGGTTAAGTATGGGTTGTGAGTATGTGTTAGCATATCAAAAATTAATTGTGGAATTTGTAAGTATCTATGTTGTTTTACTTCTCTCATTTTATAATTAATGGAACAAAAAATTCTCTTATATTAAATCTATGATTTATTATGGGGTATAAAACATGAAGGAAATAAAGTATCGAAATGTGCCAATAGAAGAATTGTTGACAGAAGGCATGAGATTTGGTTTTGAAAGAATGTGTATCATTCATGAGTCAATTATTTGTATGGTACATCACTTTTCAATTTACATTCATGTATATTATGCATTTCAATTTGCATTATTCTCACCAATGTAGATACACTCATTACAGTTTATTTTTATTTTTGTAGATGGAACTTGAAGAAGAGGAAAACAATCGAGGAAATCAATAAAACATTTGACCAAATAACCCAAGTCATAGAAGTAGCTCGAGCACTGACAACAGTTCCAGTGAAGAATGATGATCAATATATTTGGATATCAATGCAAGTTGTTGTATTTTTTGAAATAATTGTCTGTGAAAATCAAACATTTTGTTTAATGTAATGGATATAGTGTCCCAATTGAAAGACAAGGGGTTATCGATAAGTGTCCAATTTTATATGATAAAGAGTCTCTTATTCATATATAATAAAATATGTTTTATTTTATTATATTGTGTTGTCCAATCTTGTTGTGAAATGTTGCATCGTTGATTAAATATATGGATGATTAAATATTATAGTGATGTGAAATTTGATGATATAACAAATCAATCCAAACATCATATCCAAATGCACTACTCAAAATTTAATTTATATGAATACTATTATAAAATATATGTCAATTGTTTTTATGAACAATGGAATTAAAAAATAACAATAATTTCACTGTAACAGGTCGATGTTTCTTAAAAGAGAAAATGAACACCAGTGTGTTTAATGTTAAAAAGCACTGATATGGTAATAAAATGTGCACTAGTGTTGTAATACAATGAACCAGCACCGACCATAATATTATTTTAACAACAACAATTATAATAATAATAATCAGCCTTCCTGTGCGTTTAATTAAAACAGCTCATCGGTGCTTCAGTATCAGACTTCCACATCGGTTGATTCTAAATTTCATGCAACGATCAAGTTTGCTTGTAACGCATCGGTGCATGGTATCATAGATTTGGTCGGTGCACTGTTATTATTAAAGCACCATTGTGTTATTATTTAGAAGAGCATCGGTGCCTCAATATTTTGTTGATTTCCCCGGTGCTTTTGGTGAAATGTAAGCATCGGTTCTTTAAGTTTGAGAATGCAGTGGTGTGTATACACCATGAAGCGCATCACCTAGAAAAACATCTGCTAAAACCTCCAACCACCCAGTTTTTTTTAGTTATAATGAAGTTCAGTTATAATCTCCACAAAAACATTCGCTACCAAAAATGGATGTTTTAGCAGAGGTTTTTTTTTACAATTTTTGTCAATTTTGTAACACTAAAAACCTCCACTATAACCTCTGCTACAAGATTTTTTCCTTGTAGTGGATGCCCCTAACATAAGGTTCTTATCTGAGAAGCATCAAGAGAATTCAGGATATTCATAGTCGTCCACAACCAAACTGGTAATCCAATAGTCAACCTAGGAATGTTCAAAGTGGTTGTCAAGGAGGCACCAATGTTTCTAAAGAAAGAAAAATCATAAGAATCCCCTTGGGCAGGGGTTCCTTGGTTGGTATTCTCAAAACAATTGGCTAGGAATTTCTTGTGAATAGGTTTTTCCCTTGTAGGATTGTTCATGTTCATAAAAGTCTCATGCACTAACTTTGGTGAACCAGTGGTATAAAAACCCATGCCTTCTAAGAGGTGGCTCCATGATTTCAAGAGAAAGACCAGGGGTCCTTCCCAACTAGCGGAGCGGTTGGTTGACCACCCTGAATCAATGATACAAAAGTTTTGATACCGACACAACCTAAGGCCAACAATACAAAGAAGCACTCCACTAAAAATTCCTAAGAGAACGAAGTAGTGAGAAACAGTTATCTCGACCTCCACTGACTAGCCTTATCTGGTGAAAGTACCCACACTTCGCAGGGTACCCTCCAGTAGTACTAAAAATTGTGATGGGAAATCTTCCCCAGGTTTCATGAAAAAACCCCACAATCACCTTTGATATCCCTAGGAAAAGAAACTAAGGTTACCAACTCGCAGTCAACGTCTAGGGGGTATAGTCGACAGTCAGGATCGAACATATGGGAAGGGTAACTAAGCCCGAAAATCTTCTATAGGAATGACACCAGATGAGTCAGTATCACTTCAGGAAAATCCCCTAATACATGGTCTCTCCACTACATTCAGTTAAGCTTTGCAGGGGATACCTCCTCAGCTCTCTTTTATGCAACCCGATGTTTGACTCATGTGTTAAAGAAGCTTCTCGGCTATACTTATACAATCGTTGGATTTGAGACTCTCCCTAGCTCAGAATCCTATGTTTGTTTTCTATCCTTGGAGAAATTAACTCTTTAACCTAAACCAAGACCCTAACCCTTGATCCAGGTGGATCTTCGTGGCCATCCACCCTTTCCATTGAATGAACATTTCAAGACTATGGTTTTAATAAACCATGATATTCACCCTTTTGATGGGGAGTGGAATGTAACTCCATGTTCATTTGTTGATTACAAACATCATGTAATGATTTCCTAATGGTCTTATGTACATGCTTACAACATAGTGTTAATGCACCAGATCCCAATAAAACTATGCAATTAAGTGTGCTAGGGCTAGAGTAGTATTGGGAAGGGTGACCGCCCGGGAAGTCCTAGTGTTTTACATGCCTATGGAATTTTATAAACTTAGAATAATTTATCCCACATGCATCATGGGAATTGTTCTCATCTCACTCTCTCATATATAATTGAGGTGAAGGAGGCTTTTTAAGCATGCAATGGAGTGTGATGTACATCTTGTTGCGAATGAAGCATAGCCAACATCTCTTTCTTTTCAGAGATAAGCTACCTCGTTCTGTCAGTTTGTGTTTCACGATATTTTTCTATCTTATTTATTAATAGAAGTTGAGTTTCATTGTATTTTTTTTTCTCTGTTAAATTTTTTTTTGTCCTGTTTCGTTCTCAGCATAATCTGGATCAGTGGTATCAAATCAGTCTACTCCTTGTCATTTCTCATAGAAGGTCCCAGATGAGGTCAAAGTATAGATATTTGGGTCTCGAGCTAGTTTCGCTTGAGATGGCAACCTCTCTCTCTATCCCAAGCGACCTCCCATGGTGGAAGAAAAGAGAGATGACAGAGTAGGATATCCTTTCAAGACGTTTTTTTAGGAAGCCCTCATGAGACAAAGTAACGAGATGATAGAAAACTTTGCTCAGATCCTTATAAGACTACCGAAGGAGGAGGTCGAGGCATATTCGACAAGCAACCATTTCGGAGTTGCGACACCCTTCAAGGTACAAGTCAATTTTGATATCCCTTTATTTGAAGGTCAAATAGATGTGGATGATCTAGAAAAATGGTTGAATCTAGTAGAAGATTATTACTTTGTCCAAAATTTCTCTGAAAATGAAAAGATCACCTTCACTCTCCTTAAATCCTTTCCCCATGTCAGAGCTTGGTGGGAAGGTTACTAGGAGACATACACCGTGGATGAATCTAAACCATTCAGGAGAGAACCCACTTGGAAAAACTTTTTATATGCCCTAAAGGAGGATTTATACCCCGTCAGAAGCTATGATGACTAGTACATGAGATGGATGACTCTGTGTTAGAAAATATATCAAACTGTGTCGAAGTACACTAACATATTTCATACCTTGCGCTCAAAGCTGGGTATCAAAGACTCTGAGCTACACGTAGTTTTGAAGTATCGCAGTGGTATGCACAGGTGTATCCAAACAAATACGGATTTCTTGGACATCTCCTCATTGGGATTTTCTTATCGATATGCAATCAAAATTGAGCAGAAATTCAAGAAGCGAAGTAAGCGGGAGTTTGTGTTTGAAAATACACCACAACAGAATCATGGAAAAGGTAACCCTAACTCAAAGAATGAAGGAAATAGCAAGGAAGGTCAAAATCAAGAGAGAAATTCCAAGACACAGGAAAAGAAGGGTGATGGGAATTCTAAGAAAGATACCAGAAAGTGGTGTGAGTTCCGCAACAACCCCTGGCACAACATTGATGAATGTCACTCGAAACAGTCATTGGTGGTTGAGCTCAAAGAAAAAGATTCATAACCTAAATTGGACTCCGATTCAAAGCACAATAAAGGGAAACAGATCATCGATGCAGAACCCACTGCTACCATCGCAGCCACAACAAGACAACTGGAAGAACCAGAGGAGATTGAGGAGGGGGAGCACCTCTTTCACTCACAGATGTGGGTAAAGGGGACCCCACTACATTTCATTGTTCATAGTGGGAGTCAGAATAAACTGATCTCAATCGAGGTTGTTAAGATATTGAAGTTTCAAATGATTCCACACCCCCAACTATACACCACTGGATGGTTGAGTCAGGGATGAGACATCTATGTTAGCCAATAGTGTTTTATGTCCTATGGAATCAAGCCCTTCAAGGATGAGGTAGTGCGTGATGTTTCCCCACTTGAAGTATTTGATGTTATTTTACGACAACCATATATGTGGAAACGTCACACTATCTATGAGTCTCAGCCCCGTAGTTTCATTGTTACTCTGGGAAGTCAGCTCTACAGGCTACCAGAGGTAGCTCCAACTACTACCATTTCATTGATCTCATAAAAACAATGTTGCAAAGTAATATCTCATACCAAAAAGTTTTCCCTCTTCATGATCCAGTCAGAAGATGAAAAAAAGGTCATTTCGACCACTACAACCTCAACCCAAGATCCAACATAAGTAGGTCAACAAGATTCTAGAGGAGAACAAAGAGGATGAGATTCTTCCATATGTTCATCATAGCTCTATTGGCCACGGTCCTTTTCAGGTGTGCTTTGGGTTCCAACCATTAGCCCCCAATATTGATATAGTTCTTCTTGTTGCATCTTCACTTACATATTCCTCCCTCACTCAGAACAAGGTAGATCGTGCAACCAAATCTGTTGAATGAATCCAACACCTCCAACAGGTTCATGACATCCTTCCATAGGAAAATTACAAGCATGTTGTTAAGGTCCTAACCCGC
>CBVK0101675047.1:0-15110 GCA_900067695.1 Picea abies | reverse complement strand
TGGGAATCCATCTTGATGGATTACATGCCTAGCCTTCCGTCCACCAAGCACGAAAATGATTGTGTATTTGCGGTTGTTGATCAATTTTCGAATATGGACATCCTCATAGCCTGTAAGAAGAGCATCACAGCAGCAGATACCACCAAACTCTTCTTCAAATGAGTGTGGGTCCATTTTTGTATACCATAGACCATCATCTCTGATTGGGACAACAGGTTCCTCATCACATTTTGGCCAAATCTCTGGTCATTGTTGGACCCCAAGCTCACTAAATCCACTACTTTCCATCCCCAAACTGATGGCCAAACAGAGGTCGCCAATTAGATGATTGTGCACATCTTGCACATGTACAACTCTAATCATCCACATACTTGGGATGAGAGTCTCCCCTATTTTCAACACAACTATAATAGGGCTCTCCATAGCACCACCAGCCATAGCCCATTTCAAGTGGGGTTGGGATTCCAACCCTTGGGTCCCATTGATGTGGCATTACCTCTTGCCACCACACATGCAAAATCTTCCCATGTTTAGTCTAACGCTGACAAAGCCACCAGATTCATTGAGCATATTTAGGACATCTACCAACAGGTCCATCATATTTTGCAGAAAGTCAATGCTAAGTACAAGCAACGCCATGATCAACATAGGTTACCGCACCAGTTTTAGGTGGGAGACAAGGTATGGTTACATTTGCAGAAAGAGTGTCTTACAGGTCCCCATCGGAAGCTCCAACCACTTCGCTATGGGTCTTACACTATCACCAAGGATATGGGTAGCAATTCTTTTGAGATCAACACTCCACCCTTCCTTGGCTTGCTCAATGTGGACCTCCTTCGACCATATTTTCCACCCTTATTGGACACCTCAAATATCGCAGAACAAATGACACCGATAGAGATCAACCCTGACTGCATGGAACAAGCATCCATTGATCAGATAGTGGACACACAGATCAAGGGCACTCACCAATAGAGGATCCATCTTTATTAGGTTTTCAAGGCAAGAGAACTCCTAAACCAAGGAAAGTGGCTCACTCGGGGCCAATTTCAACATAAGTTTCCACACCTGATGGGGGAACTCAATGCAATGGAGACCATTGGTTCCTGAGGGAGATGACTGATCCAGGTGGATATTGGTGGCCACCCACCTATTCCAACTAGATCCTCTTGACAGTTTTTAATTCAACACGTTCTTTTGTACTTATTTGTAATTGTGGGTTCTACACTTCTGGGACTATCTAAATCTCTACACATATTCCAGATGGATATTGGTGGCCTCTCACCTAGTCCAACTAGATTATTTTGTATGTTGTCATGACATCACATATTTTTGTACTTCTAGGGTCGTTTTGGGGCCCTAAACAATGCTTTTTTGGATTGTCAAAGTCAATATGTAGATGGAGTCATATTTTGTTGGTTTGATGTGTGTTTCTCAAAAATACCTTTCCAATGGGCCATCATGCTCCTAAAACAAAGGTCGTATGCAAAATTTATGACCCCGTGAAGTTGAGGTACCAACTTACCCATAGGGGCCACATAAATTTTGGTGTTTCATCTCCCAAGGTTAGGTTTTTGGATGTCTAGGGTTTTGGCATTCACAAGTAATGTTAAAAAGGCCTCTGGAGCCTCATTGTAATGATTTTTCTCATACGGATGAACATACTAGCCACTCCTCTTCTCAAAGATAGCTACCACCATTTGAGAAAGTTGTTTCAGTTCCATAGTTTTACAGTTTCATCCTATTTCATTTATTCAATAGAAGTTATTGATAACTGGATACTTGTTGTTATCTATTTGTTTTGTATTCAATATGTTATTCATTTCATTCTTCTCATAAATCTAGATCAGTTAACCCATATTCCCTCCAAGACACCAACTATTTTGTTAGTCAGTGGTAGTGATCAATACAATAACCTCCCATGGCCTTCAGTGAAGAGTGGAAATATTATGTTGGATATTATAGTTCATTGTAGAAGATAAGTTAAGGGAATGGATGTTTACCTCTAACCATTGATCGATGAATTGAAGAAATTATGGGAAGGTATAAATGTATTGTTAAGAGAGGTATTTTACATTGCATTGCATGTGTGCATACACCACGCATGATCATTTAGGACTGGGGGTTTTCTTTGGTAATCATGTTGATATATTTGTTAATTTTTGTTAGGTTATTTAACATATTTCATTTGGTGCCACTATCCCTTTTTGAACTAACATGTTTCATATATAATAACATTGTAGGTCTTGTGACAAAAGTGTATCATGGATGTAAATTTTGTGGAATTTCTATAAGCTTAGAAGGTTCAATGACCTATGAAATCCAATTTAAAATTGCTCAATGATATTCCTCCCAAAAATGAATCACCCTTAAAAAAGAGTAGTAGGATATTTAAATGGTAAATCCAAGAGAATCATATAACAATGAAAACATCAAATTGGATTGGGGCATATGAAACAATGAATGAGTAGGAAGAAGATGGATTTTTTTATTCAAATAGGGATCCTATTTTTCAAGGAATACCTTGCATAAAAACCCAAAGGATTTCCCACATTTGTGGATGCCATCTCTAATAAACCTATTAGCATATACTAGCGTGCCTAACCTGGGGGGATTTGAATTGAAACCTGCTAGCACAAAACTAATGAAATTCCCAACAATATTTGTGACAATTGATTGAGTTATTCCCTTGGGATTGATTCAAACAAGAAATATATGTTTGATGATCCTAAATTTTCGGACACCTATGTGGAGAAATTTCCCATTGGGATGAAAAGGACTTTTATAGTTTATGATCTTGCATATTAGGAGCATCTTAAGATTACCCAATTACCATATCCCATGCATATATTAAAAAAAACTTTCATCTTATGTATGAAGGCATGTCTCATTTAAAAAAAGTGACACATTGGATATTGGGAGAGATGTTATGGCTTCAAATTGTACAATACAACATTGGTCAAAAAAAGAAAGTAGAGGAGTGACCTCTCCTTTGTGGTATTTTAAAGATGGTGATGTCCTATGGATTTTTAAGAAACATGATATGTATGTTGTGAAGAATGTTATATTGGGTGTGAAGGTACCTTGTTTATACATGTCGACTCTATAATGTTGCTTCACCACAAAAGGACATTTTTCAGGGTTGAAATTGTTGGGTCCTCAAATCATACTATTTTTTGTAACTTTCCTATCATAACCTTTCCTCCAAAACATGTATTTATTAACCAACTTACACTATATTTTACCCTTTTTCTATGATTATCCTTCTCATCTACAAAATTTGTATATTGAAGAATATCCAAGGTAAATTTTTCATTCTAAGCACATTTATGTTTTTCCTTATGCAATTTGGTTTAACTGGTTATTACTTTTAATGAGTCGCTACAAAATCTTTGATTTTGTAGCCACTCATATATTTATGTAGCCTCTAAATTGTTTCTGCAACAGAATCCTTTTTCCATATGGTTGTGCACACTTCAGGTTAAGATCATGACTTGGAGAAGATTCCAAATCAACACCAAAAGCTCATCCACCTCTTAGCCTAGGTCAAGTGTCCTCCAGGTCAGCACATGCACTGAGTCAAAGTTGTGCTCAATGCATGAACAAATGGCAGATTGTGCTAGTTGGATCCACGTCAAATCAAGACAAGGTGGAAACAATATTGAATGAGAGAAATTCATGCAGCATGTCATGAATTTATCCATACATGGATTGATAAATTTCATTTCATACAACCATGAATATTCCATATCTGAATTTCAAACTTATGTCAGAATAGCAAAGGCAATTTTGCGATGTCAATTGCGAGTGGATGAAGGTAAATCTCAAAAATTGAGGACATGGATCTTTTTCAAAACAAGCCCATTTAGTGGAAGTGAGAGTGGATTTCTCAAAATATGAAATATATGGGGTAATATGGATGATTCTCTAAAATGAATTTGTTCATATCTATTGTTGCAGTCGGCTTGAGGATTTGTGGGTTGTGGATCTGTACAACCTTATTTGTAATGTATAAATATTGGTTATGAGAGCCTTCTTGGGGGACATATATGGTGATATCAAATTGTTTTAAACTGATATTGTTATTATGAATTAATACAAAGGATTTAAGGTTACTATTCCATTGTATGAGTCGTGTGCTTTAAGTTTAAAAGTTCAGTTTTATAAGTTATCTTCTAGCAGTGTTTCCCGAGCCAAGAGGGCCCCCTGAGGAGGAGTGCATTGCTTATTTACTTTATGTCGGTATTTTTTTCATTATTCAGTTGTGTGATTTATATTTGTTGTTCTTTCATTTCCTACAATCATTTATTTCTATTTGCAACACAGGAAGACTAACACACAATAGTTCTTTTTCATTATTCAGTTGTGTGATTTATATTTGTTGTTCTTTCATTTCCTACAATCATTTATTTCTATTTGCAACACAGGAAGACTAACACACAATAGTTCTTAATTGAATAAAAGATTGTTTGCATCAATCACAAAAACCCTCATTTATCAAATGATTGAAAGTGTGTGATCATTGGAAGGTTAATGTTCCATTATGTTAATGATATCAAATGTTTAGAATCGTTCTTGTGGTTTTATTAAAGTTGTTTTCCTGGTATTTGCATTTACTATGTTTCTTTGTAGTTGAACAAAAACTTTGTTTTTGCAGCTAAACCACAAATTGTTTTCCTTTTGCATAATAATCATTTAGAGATAGACTAGAAGTTAATACATGCATATATATTTCAAGCACTTCATCAGTTTCTGAACCTTGGGTTGATGATTTAATGTAGCAAAGTTCATCTAATTGAACTGAATGACATCTTTGGCGTCATTGTCAGGGAAGTGAAAAAAGGCATTAGTTTTTTTGGTTTTTTTTTATCATTTAAATGCATATAGGAATGAATGCATGGGAAGAGAGAGATCGGTCTCGGCATTCCTGCTGAACCGCTCTTCCGATCTCACTAATGTAGCAGAGTTCATCTAATTGAACTGAATGACATCTTTGGCGTCATTGTCGGGGAAGTGCAAAAAGGCATTAGTTTTTTTGTTTTTTTTTATCATTTAAATGCATATAGGAATGAATGCATGGGAAGAGAGAAAGTAGGACACAAAAATGACTTTACTATAAATAAATAAAATTATATTATAAAATCTTGATGCATTCACTATAAGTAGATATGTAGTGAATCTCTCTTTAACTATTTAAACCATGTTAAGAAGAATGCATGGAAATACTAAGTCATGTAAAATGATAACCTGGTGACAACAAGGTATTAGTAGCATGAGGTATTCAAGACATTGTTTGTTTCATTTTTTTATATATTTCATTCAAAAGGTAGAAAATTTTCAATTATTTTTGGGTTTTGTAAGAACCCCCATACATCAATCCATTTTTGAGAAGGAGCTCTAGACCAATTGGAAGAACTTAAAGCTGTTCAATAATTTGTTGAGTTAAGAAGAAAAAGATACTCCAAGAAATCTCTCAAATCCTTACAGTAGTAGGAAACATAATGAATCTTAGGAGGAGCAAATCCTGACAACATTCAAGAACATACATGCACTCTAAAAAGTGATAGAAGTCCAAAAATTCCATGAGAAACAACAACAAGAAGACCTAGAAGATATTAAACAACCATGGAAAACATTTGATGGCGAGCAGACATTACAACCTGAGATCAAGGAATTTATACCATGCTTATCATCATATTGTTTATGCGTTCAAGAGACCAATCAACAAATAGTAGAGGATATGCATGGCATGAAAAATGAGGACATACAAAATGGTGGTAATGA
Organism: Picea abies; assembly: GCA_900067695.1. Taxonomy (NCBI): domain Eukaryota; kingdom Viridiplantae; phylum Streptophyta; class Pinopsida; order Pinales; family Pinaceae; genus Picea; species Picea abies. The sequence continues at coordinate 9,326 of CBVK0101675047.1, read as the reverse complement.
ACAAGTGAACCAAGGGCATCATGACTACATTGAATTATGGTTCCATGCACCTATCAGTTCACACCATACCTTCACTCTTCAACAATTCTTTACATCATATCAATCAAAGCAGTCGGTTTCTCATATTCTAGTATCTATCAAAGCGTATCTTTCAAACCTAAATATGAGTTTATTTGTAATCATGTTACGCACATGGATCCATTGGAAGTATTCCTATAATTGAAAGAGATTTTATTTTTCAATCAGAGTAGGATAGGGTAGAAGAATAAATAAATAAATAAAATAGTAAACATAAAAATAAGTCCAGCTATGAAAACTAGTTTATTGTTGCAATTGGACCTGAGTTTCGCTTGAAAACCAAGCAACTAGCGAGAAAAATTCTCAATAAGTTTTGCATGTTGGTTTGTAATACCCTTGTTTCCCCCTGCTTGTAAATATAACTATAACTTCCAGAAAGACTATGGCAAACTGAATATTTGTCAATGTTGGATTTGGTGAACCTTTTGTTATAAAAGGTAGTGTATATATTTATGTTGATTAATTAAAAATGTATAGTGTTGCATAATTGTTGAAAGGGGGGTTTGCCAAGATAGACCATGTTGTTAAGAGAGAGATAGTGAGGGGAACCATAAATGGTTGAGATGACCCCCACCAAACCAGTACCTTATTGAATTTAATTTCTCAAAACCAGAACAATCCTCTGATCCATAAATGAATTACCAATCAGGTTGGTAGTTGGAAAATCCTCCTCAAGAGTTAATGAGGAGATGGGGTAGGGTACCCATCTGTAATTTTTCCAGACATGACCACGAGCTAGGGATTCAGACCCATGCAATATTGTTGAGGAAGTCAAGAAGAGAAGTAATTTGTGGACAAAGTAAGATCTGCGTGGAAGTAGAGTGGAGAGACCAACTTCCAGAAGAGAAGAGAGCACTGTAAACTCTCTGGTTCGAAGGAGAACTAAGAAACAAGCTCGTTTTGGGCGCAAGAAGCTGTTAGAATATTTTTCAATCCAAGCTGATAAACAGGGTTGATGAGTGACTTTGGAAGTGATCATTGTAGACCTCCTTGCTTGGTACAAAGAAAAATGTTTTCTAAGATTCAGTGGGAGGAAGAGAGGAACCTTCATCCATGATTGTTGCTTAGCAAGAAGAAAGAGTCTCTCTCATAGAATCATGGTCTATGTAGGGGGAGGTCAGTGGTAAATCTATTCAGGAGTGGTTGTGCCTACAGTTAGGTGGAAACAGGCACCCCTTTCAGAAGTCGCTCCACGATCTCTAGTTTCTGATAAGTATTTTCATACTTTGTGAACTGAAATGGAAATGATGATTTAATGTACATGCCTATGACTAAATTTCGTATTGAATGATTAAGGTAGAAATTCTCATTGTCTTTCTTTGAATTCCATGCTTTTGAATGATCTTTTGGTTGCCGAAGCTTAGTCTCTAGAGGGATTATGGGATGTGGGACTGCCAAGGAGTCAGGGTAGGGGTAACTAAAATGCTTAAGTCATGTCAACCTCTTGAAATTACCTTCGCGAGAAGACTAAGTTTGAATTCTTAGGAAGGAGGGAGCCTCCCTCAGACTCTTCACATGTATGACGAAGGGCTCATGTCCATGTCCTTAACCAAGTCATGGCTAATAGATTAGCATGTAGCCCATGTGACCAAGGTCTGGAAACCCTGTGCTAGGCTTGAAAGGAGATAAGCCTTTCTATCTTCGAAACTCCAGGAGTTAGAAGTTCCAGGGTGTTACTACCTTACCATTTTCAAACTGGTCAAAGGAAACTTGTTGACATGGTCAACCACGAGGTTGATCGATGTCTTGCAGTTTCCCTGACTATGGAAGATAGACTTGTCCCACCTTTCAACCATGACCCACTTACCAATCATGAAGTATCACGAGTCACAGATCCAAGGGTATTCAAGAGCCCCCCGTTTGTTGGATCTACGCCAAGGTAAGTGCGACGTTGACTACTTTGGGAAAATAGAGGTGTTGTAGCACCAAATTCCCCAAACGTCGCAGTCATGAATTGATATGAGCCATGGATCTCGGGAGTCCATTGAGAACCCCTCTTAATCGTACAATCAACTAGTGAAGGGACTCATGCACAACACTTCGACAAAGTCCTACTTTGGAGAGCGTTGTCATCACAACGCCAAAACCCCCAAAGGTCGGAGCTGGGAATAAATGAGAAATGTAGATCTAGGGACACTTCGAGAACTTCCCTGGAAGTTGGATCTATGCCAAGGTCAGTCTGGCATTAACCATTATGGGAGAAAGGAGGTGATAAGCAAGAAGAACCCCTGAAAACCAAAGTTACGAAGTAATGGAGGTCATAGATCAATGGATCTACATGGATGCATCTCAACCGTGGGATCCAAGAAGTGGGAAGGTTAACAATCCAAAGTGACATGGCACAGAGACATCACTTAGGGTGACGGGGACCCACGTTTGACGTGTCACATGTCACCTGGATTTGTACATTTCGCAGACCCTATGTTCCCATTAAAAACATGACATGTGTCATCCACTGAAGGGGCCACGTGTCATCTCTACCTTGCCACATGTCACCTCCCCTGGCACTTACTTGCTTGGCCTAACAATGCGTAGAGTACTTGGGATCCACACATGTTTTCCTTGTTTTAATGTGCCATCGTATGTAAGGGTGAACCCTTTGGGAGTCTGGGGCTTCATAACTATGGAGGATTGGGGTGTAGTGTTGTAGAAAAGCCAAGGAGGTCGAAGGCCAGAGCCATGTGGATAAATTTCGGGATCCTTCAGGAATTTGATATTTTGGGACTTCGAAGGATCTTGGGATAGTATGAATGAGACAAATCCACATGGGCGTCATGTGTCCCTCGAATAATAGCACCCAAAGAGCTTCGGGAGGCCATAAATTTCAATCCATAACTTGGATTTTAGCGTGGTGGCAGTCGTTAGAAATCTCATGGTGAGTAGAAGTTGACAAAGATCTCATAAATAGGATTTGAGATAGTTCAGGAAAATGAAATTATAATGCCCCATCCCTTAAAAGAGTATTTATCGGTCGGGTGTGTTACAGATGGTATCAGAGCTTGGCAACAACACTTGTCCTACTTGGGATCATGCACAAGTCACATTAAAATATTATTAGAGAACTTTTAAGGGGTAACACCCTATCTAACCCCATTTACAAGAAACTTATCTAAACCTCCACTGAAGAGAGGAATGAAACCTTCTACTGTTGATAAATGTTTTGGAAATCTGCACGGTATGTTGCCAATGTTTCCAAATAAAGAAGTTAAATTCACTTTGCAATTGTGTGTGTTGTTCATAAACTGGTAGATAATTAACTAATGGAAAATGTTTTATCAACACTCAAGCAGTCAATGGATAGCAGGAAAACTACAACGTCAAGGATGGTAACACACCATGAGTTGAGGGAAAGCTCCCACAATAGAGAGGAATACTTTGATGAGAGGAGGGTGATGGAAATCCCTCTAGATATGGATGAAATTATAAGAATCCTCATGGAAGAATTACAGATTTGCAAGGATGAAAATGAAAGGCTCATAAAAGAACAGGAAAAACAAACTGAAATTAATGTAGTACTATCGCAAATCCTATCAGGTATACAAAGGAAAATGCAACATGAACCAGTATCCAGTCATGTGGATAGACATCATACTAAGAAAACTCCAAGTCCACCTGAGATACAAAACCATGGTCCAAAAAGTGGCCACACAAGGAGAAGTGCCTCAAAGAAGGCCCAACATGGAGTCAAGATTCATCGAAAGAATCCTATGGTGAGGAAACTACCAACTCCAAGGGATCTTCTAGTAGAAAAACTAGTTCACATTCCCAGAGGAGAAGGAAGAAGAGGAAATGTTCCAAGGGCCATGACCTTGAAGAGTTTAAGAATGCCAAACCACCCACTTTCAATGGAGATATTAAGAAGAGTGAAGAAGAAAAAGTTTGGTTTCTTCACTTGAAGAAGTACTTCAGAGTCCATGACTACTCTAAAAACTTAAAGGCTCGAATAGCCATTTTCAACCTGAATGGAAAGGCCTCCATTTGGTGAGAGGACCTTAGGAATGTGAAAGGAATCCATGAGAAGGATTTGTCATGCAAACAATTTGAAAATTACTTCAAGAAGAGGTATTTGTTAGAGAAATACTTTGATGGGAAGACCAAGGAGTTCTATGAACTCAAGTTAGGACAACTCGCAATAGATGAATATATCAACAAATTTCTTTGAGTTGATTAGGCATGTGCCCTACATAAAGGATGAAAAGATAAATATGCAATGATTCATTAGTGGACTACTTCAGTCCTTCCAGAAAAAAATTGAATTGTATTAGACAAAGACCTTAGAAGATATTATCTAGAAGGCAAGGTATTGCTATGAGCAATTCAAGAATAAGACAGAACCTCATGAAGACTGGAAGAAGAAAATTAATTTGAGATTCAAGAAGAAGGGGTTTAAATCCTCATGATTTAAGAACCATGGGAAAATTTCCAAGATGAACCTTTGTACTAAAAGTGCATATCAACATAATTTCCCATCTCAAAGTGGTAATAAACCCTTTGGAGTAGCCTCGGGTAAGATTGATAACACAAAGAGAGAACCCTTGAAATGTTTGGGTTGTGGAGAAGAACATATGTTGAGGGATTGTCTGCATAGAAAATAGAACAATAAGAGGGTCTACAACATCCAAGAGCCTACCATAGTCAATTATGTGGCTAGGACCATGCCACAAATTTATGCAATCTTGGATAATAGACAAGTTGACCACCAAGCCTCAATGGTAGAGATGGAAGGTACGATTTCCAACCATCGAGTTTCCATTTTAATTGACCCTGGTTTTAATTTGAGTTATTTTCCCCCTCAAACTATTGAGAAATGTAAATTACAGCAAGATAAACATGTTGAATCATGGCAGGTACAACTAGCCATTGGAACCAAAAGAAAGGTAACCGAGATCATACCAACATGTTGATTTATTATGAATGGATTACCCACCCAAGCAACCCTAAACCTAATCCCTTTAGGATCTTATGACCTGCTGATTGGAATGGAATGGTTGGCTACCCATAAAACTAAGTTGGACTGTTACAGTAAAAATTTATAGTGTGAAGATGAAGGAGGGAGAAAAATAACCCTACAAGGAATTCAAAATCTTGTCTCAGTGAGACAAATATCAGCCCTTCAAGTGAAGAAGTATTTCAAAAAAGGATGTCTTTTGTATGCAATACAAGTGTTGAACTCTGTTGAGAAAAACATACCAAGCCTAGAGGACCATCCCATATTAAGAGAATATAAATATGTGTTTTTGGAAGAGGTACCGGGTCTACCTCCAAGAAGGGATATTGACTTCTCAATAGAACTAGTACCAGGAGTAGTACCAGTGTCTAGAACACCCTATAGAATGAGTACACCAAAGCTAGTTGAACTCAAACTACAACTAAAGGATATGTGGGACAAATGATAAATCTATCCTAGCATGTCTCCATGGGGAGCACTAGCCTTATTTGTGAAAAAGAAGGATGGCACACTCAGATTGTACATAGACTATAGACAACTCAATAAGACGACTATCAAGAATAAGTATCCCTTACAAAGGGTCAATGACTTGTTTGAATAATTAAGGGGTGCTACAATTTTCTCCAAGATTGACTTGAGGTCTAGATACTATCAGGTTCGAATTAAGGATGAAGACATCCACAAAAATTTCTTTAGGACAAGATATGGTCACTATGAATTTGTGGTGGTGCCATTTGGGCTTACCAATGCACCAACCACTTTTATGTGCTTAATGAATAATGTACTCAGAAATTTCTTGGATATATTTGTGTTGGTTTTCATTGATGATATCCTAATATATTCCAAGAATAGGGAAGAGAATGAAGAAAATCTCAATCTAGTACTTCAAGTACTAAGAGAACATCAACCCTATGGTAAATTTAGTAAGTGTGACTTTTTCCATAAACAAGTCCATTACTTAGGCCATGTTATTTCTGAAGAAGGAGTGGCAATTGACCCTAACAAGATCAAAGCCATTATGGACTGACTTGCCCCAACATATGTATATGATGTTAGATCTTTTATGGGCATATAAGGGTACTATAGAAGGTTCATAAATGGATTATCTGAGATTGGTTTCCCAATCACCTTCCTTCAGAAAAAAAGAGGGTTAAATTCATTTGGACATCAGAATGTGAAGAAATATTTCAAGAGTTGAAATACCTTATAACCAATGCACTTGTGTTGAATATTGCAGACCCAAACAATGACTTCCTTGTGTGTACATATGATTGCAAGGAAGGGCTTGAAGGAGTCCTTATGCAAGAAGGACATGTGATTTGCTACGAATCCAGAAAATTGAATGAGCATGAAGTCGATTATGTGACCCACGATGTGGAATTGACTACCATATTGCATGCCTTAAAAATGTGGAGGCATTACCTCTTAGTTAGAAGATTTGTGCTTATGACATACCATAGTGGGTTGAGATATATGTTTGATCAAACAAAATTCAATGCTAGCGAAGATAGATGGATAGCTCTCCTTTGTGAGTTTGATTTTGAAATCAAACATATCAAAGGAAAATAAAATAGGGTGGTTGATGCCCTTAGTAGAAGTATGAAAGTGATTCACTTGGAAACTATAAGCACTTGTGAATCAGGCGTCAAGGAGAGAGTCAAAAGTGCACAAGAAACAGATGCATTTTTCAAGACTGGAAATCATGCTTAGAGCAAGAGCCCACGGGGATGAATTATGAGGGTTATCAATTGTTGAATGATGGCATGTTAACTTACAAAGGCAGGTTGTATATTCTGAATTGTGATGACTTGAAGAGGTTCATAATGGATGAACTACACAAAAGACCATATATTGGTCAGCCTAGTTATCCGAAAATGATCATGGCCACTAGGAAACTATTTTATTGTCCCAGACTGAAAAAGGACATAGTTGATTAATTAGCTAAGTGTCTGGAATGTCAGAAATTTAAGGTAGAGAACCAACACCCGAAAATGGTGTTGCAACCCCTACAAATTCCAGAATGGAAATGGGAAACCATCTCCATGGATTTCATCATAGGGTTGCCAAAATCAACCAAACATAATGATGCCATCATGGTAGTTGTTGAAAAACTGAGCAAGGTTGCTCACTTCATTCCCGTCAAGTCAACTTTCAAGGAAACAGATATTTCCATTATTTTCATGAAATAGATATTTAGACTGCATGGCATGCCTAAGGAAATTATATACGACAAAGATACAAATTTTACTTCACATTTTTGGAAATCTATGTTTGTTGGTTTTGAAACTAAATTTCTATTTAGTACAACCTATCACCCTCAAAATGATGGGAAAACAGAGAGAGTAAACAAAGTGTTAGAAGACATGCTAAGGATGCATATAATGCATCAGCCCAAGAAGTGGGAAGACTACCTACCACTGGTAGAATTTGCTTATAACAATGGCTATCAAGAGTCATTAAAGATGAGCCCTTCTGAAGCCCTCTATGGTAGAAAATGCAAGATTCCAATCAGTTACCATAACCCAGTGGAAAAAATTACAATCGGGCCAAATATGTCGAAAGAAATGGATCAACAAGTAGTCCATATAAGATAGAATCTAAAAAGAGCTTAGGATAGACATAAGAGCTATGCAAATAGAAAGAGGACTCATCGGGAGTTCAAAGTCGGGGATCATGTATATATCTGAGTTAGACCGAGGAAAATTTCCTTGAGGATGGGAGCTTGTGCCAAGTTGGCACCGCATTATTGTGGGCCCTTTGAAATTTTTGACAGGGTGGGGAATGTAGAATATATACTTGCACTACCTTTCAGAGTGAGTGCACATAATGTTTTTCATGTTTCATTACCGAAGAAATATGTACATGATTCTAATCATATAATTTATTATTTTGTGATTTGGGTAGAATCAGAGGGAGAATTCGTGTTGGAACCACAATGCATAATAAACAAGAAGGAAATCCCACTCAGGAACAGAACCATTGCATAGGTCAAGGTGCAGTGGAAACACTTTGGTCCAGATGAAGCTACATGGTAAATGGAGGATGTCATGAAACATGCATACCCAATTATGTTTACTTTTGTACATACAAAACATATCGTCATGTAGAACATTGAGGACGATGTTCCTTTAAAGGGGATGGGATTATAATACCCATTTCCCCCCTTATTGTAAATATAAATATAACTTGCCAAAAGACTGTGGCAGACTGAATATGTGTGAATGTTGGATTTGGTGAACCTTTTCTTATAAAAGTTAATGTATATTTTTATGTTGATTAATTAAAAATGGATAGTGTTGCATAAATGTTGAAAGGTGGGGGGGGGTTCCAAGATAGACCATGATATTATGAGAGAGATAGCAAGGGGGACCATAAATGGTTGATATAAACCCCACCAAACCAATACCTTACTAGATTTAATTTCTTAGAACCAGAACAATCCTCTGATCTAGAAATGAATTACTAGTGAGGTTGGTAGTTGGAAAATCCTCCTCAATAGTTAATGAGGAGATGGGGCAAGGTACCCATATGTAAGGTTTCCAAACATGACCATGAGCTAGGGATTCAGACCCATGCAATGTTTCTGAGGAAGGAAAGAAATGAAGTAATTTGTGGGTAGAGATAGATCTGTGGAGAAGTAGAGTGGAGAGACCAACCTCTAGAAGAGAAGAGAGTAGTGGCAACTCTCTGGTTCGAAGGATAAATGAGAAACAAGCTTGTTTTGGGTGAAAGAAGTTGTTGGCAGCGTTTTCAGTCCAAGTTAATAAATGGGGTTGACGAGTGACTATGGAAGTGCTCGTTTCATAACTCCTTACATGGTAAAGAGAGAAATTGTTTTCTAAGATCTGGTGGGAGGAGGAGAGTAACCTCTATCCCTAACTATCGCTAAGCAAGAAGAAAAAGTCTCTCTTAGAGAATCATGGTCTAGCTAGGGGGTGGCCAGCGATAAATCTATTCAGGAGTGGTTGTGCCTACAGTTGGGTGTGCTAGCATCAGAAGTCACTCCTGGATTGCTTGCAGGAGCAGAGCCCGACACCCATCAGTTTAATGTCACGATTTGTTTATAAAGGGATGATCGAATGGAGATAAAGGCTCGAGGAGATATCACCCTAACTCAGAGACTGGGTCTAGCATGTATGGGACCAAGGAGGTCTTGACCTAACTTCAGCCAGTGGGTTGATTAAAAGATGAGCAAGTGGAAGACTTGGTAAGGAAGGTGAACAAACAACTTTGGGCAACAGGCTTTTAGCGGTTTGCAGAAGAAAGACCCTGAATACAAGATCCTCTTGGTTCAGGGTCT